>VXBJ01000347.1:1951864-1962541 GCA_013400055.1 Nycticryphes semicollaris
ATTGGAAAAGATAGAAAATATAGCCCTGGATTAAGATGTTTTCCATCTTTTTAACAAAGTTTGAGCAAACAAATTTAACCCATGATGCACTACACAACTGTCGTGTTTTTGACATTAGCTCAAATCAGTTCTCCAAAAATAAATAATGACAGCTTAATAAATGAGTGATGATAAACTGTATGTTTCTATTTGCTCTCATTTTTCTGTAATGATGGTTTTATCTTCCACATTTATTTATGATAATTTAAATGTTCTACCTGCCTTCTGTGGAATACAGTCTTACTATGTTGTCTCATTATTGTTAAAAAGATCCATACCAAAAAATTCCCACAGTATTTAACTTAAAATGCAACCTAGGATAAAAATATCTGTGCTGATGACCTATATTACAGTGTATATTCTTCTTCTTTCTCGAATATGGTAACAGGATTGGAATAACTCATTTATTCTCCATTTAGAATTCAAAAGGATAGGCTTGTTTGCAAAGTAATAGACAAAACTTTCTTAATTGAATTCTTAAAGCTTTTTCACAATGCAACATGTGATGCTACACAAAGCCCTATTTCTATCTGTCCTGTATTAGGAGTCCTTCATATAGACAAAGATACTTCCTTCAATCATAGAGATCTAAGTGAAGGTAGGCTACAGTCATGATGTAAAAATGAACTTCACAATGCTCTAATTCAGCACATTTATTGGCTGACAGGGAACCAGTATTCTTAACAATGTGCATTCTAAATCCTCTACCCATGATAAATGCTATGTTTTTCATTTATGTTGAAATGAACACACAGTTACCATGACTTAACTCCAAAAGTTTAATCAAGAATTGAGTCATAAAACAGCAATATAGGATGGATAGCTAAATACCTACCTCTACTCAAATAACTCACCTTTTATACATTGTAGGTAACTTTTCTGACGACACAGACACACGGGTCAATCTTTTCCAGCTATAATGCTTAAAAACATAAAAACAAATGTAAAAGGCAATTAGAAAAAACAATTTAAAGAGCTTATGCACAGAAGCACAATTTGTGCTCAGCCTCATACCTGGTGGTTCTGTGTCATGTCTCTTTATTAATAAACTAGAAGATTTGGGACATGCCACTTTTGTTTAGCTCAGCTGTCATTAAAATTTACAGCCAGCCCATACTGGTTGCAGTTAGCAAGAAGCAGACTTCTGCTGGAGAGCTGAGAAGTTTAATTCTGCTTATCTGTCCACACGTGCACGTACTCCCAATTATGTACCACCTGCTCACTAGTAAAGCTCATTTTTTGCCTACAACACACCATCCATTAATACGTTTCCTTCCTTCAATTTTTTTATCACATTACAATTTTGATTCCAGTCTACGTTTGGATTATATCAACATTTTATTGGAGAACTCAGAAATTCCCAACCCCAAATACAATAATTATTTAATTATTAATATCCATCTAATATAATGCCACTTACTTCAAACATGACTTCCTTTGTCAGGTCCAACATGAATTGATTGTAAGTGCCCTGAGGGGAAGAAATGCCCTATGCTTGACATCAACATATCTGGGGGCAAGACTGTACTTTAATGTCTAAAACAAATACGGAGGGTGTCTGATCTATGGCTACACTAGCAGTGGAAGCATGCTCAAATCCAGTGGAGGCCATGTGGTGAACACAAGTTCTGAATCTGCACGGGGAATTTGTATTGCAGCACAACCCATGCACAGTTCTTTTAATGTATCCAATAGCAGTTAGGACAGATCCTGTCCTAAAAGTAAGGGGAACCCCCATTTCATCTTTATGGAAGCTGCTGCACAATGATATAAACATCACCAAGTCTTGATTTTAAAATGTTAATTTATCTTCCCAAATTACCACACTCGCATATGGCTCATAATTGCAGTATCATGGAGTGTCAATTGAGCAAAACAGATGTATTTTTCAAAAAAATGTGACACTGTTTGCAAAAGCGCTCTATTCTCCATGGGTGCGCATGCTGCTTCTACCTTCTGCTTCGGTACCTACATATTGATACTGCTGAACTAAATGCAGATTTTCTGCTTCAAGTATATACAACATTAACATTCAGGCCAGCAAAGCACTTCCTTCTGAGAGTGTTTAGATGTGAATAACGCTGAATAAACTAGTTAAAGCAAATGCTTGTGCATGAAGTAACAGACTAGTATTTCTTATAGATCCCATAAGAAACCTACAAAAGGATACCTGATATTATGTTAGATTACTCTAAAATTAAGAAAAAAAAACCTAATGACTTATAAAATAGCTCTGAGTACAGTACTTGGAAATGATAGCTTTGGTAAATTATAATCTTGTCCCATTAGGTTTTAAATTTGTGATTTCAAATGGCCCTGCACATCTCTGGTAGCTTGTACAAGGTGCCAAGTTGCTCTGAAACTACTCCATTGACCTTAATGAGCTTTAAATTTGGTCACGATGAGGTCCCTATCAGTAATACATTTTCTTGCACAGTCTTATGTGAAATGTGATGTTTTTCAGCTTTTGATTAAATCATCCTGGAGATCTAGTCCTAACTTTCTCTTTCGAAAAGACTTTGCAATGCATTAGCTGCTGGACATAATCTTGGTACTGCTATTCCACTAAGGTTTGTTTTGCTACTTGGAGAGTATTATTTTACCCTAAAAAAGCTTCAAGGAATTCAGAGTTATTTAGTGCATTTCAACTCACAGGACAGGAACTTTTTTTGTAGAAGATGTTTCATGAACTCTTAAATTTTGCAGAACTCTTGCCTTTTAGACTCACATTGTTTTTAGCTGAATATCTGGCTGGTTTTCAGCTTTCTCATTTTTTTCTTATTTTTTTTTTTAAAAAGAAGCCGGGTTAATCTGGATTTCAAGAAGTTTAAACATTTTTAATTTATTTTGATAGGATTGTCATTTTCCTCAACTATTTTAAATCTTAGCTTTTAAAAAGGTATGTTTGTAATTTGCATTATTGAAAAAAAATGACTGCTTCATAGTTTTAGCTGGTGTGAATAAACATCCACTTTCAAAAATTGCAGGGAAAAAACCCCAAAATATCCATTGTAAATACTGTTATCTTGAACTAATTTCTCTCAGTTATCATTCTTAATTGCTTGCTGTGCAAGTAGTCCTAGTGTTCAATAAATCAAAAGCAGTCTCATGCAGTTAGTTTTTGATCTTTATTACTTTAAAGTTTAGCTCTCCAGTAGTTCAGGATGAGTTTTTCATTGCATTTCTGTCTATCTTCATGTATTTTCTTGCAGCAGAATTTATAGCAGTATCTTTTTCATATAAAGAAGAAATCTCAAGGTGATGGATGCAGTACTTCTGAAACAGTGTGATATACTGCTGTTATCTTTCAGCTCTTTTGTATGCAGTGCTCCAAAGGGAGTTAGATGAAGTGAGAGTGGGGACTGAACCCTGATGCACAAGCTAGAAGCTCTTACCAGATAAAGGCAGAAATACTATGAAATAATAATCAGACATAGAAAACCAACCATAATAATTTTACTTTTATAAAAATATACTTCTCGTAAATAGCAATATTTAAAATATCTAGCAGTACTTTTTCTTTCTACTTGGCATATTGAATTCCTCAAAATGTTTACTTTTTGGCACTTTTTTGACACATTTTTAATTGGGCTTCCTCTTATTCAAAGGAAATTATATTTAATTCTGCAAGAAAAAGATGAAAACATGGTTCAGTTCCCTCCCACTTACCACTTTATAGAATTGCAATTATTATCCCTGCATACCAGATACCTTTTAGCTTACTATGAAAGTTGACAAAGCGATATATTAAGACACTGGAGACTGCTGTTGTCCTCCCAGATCTCTTCAGGTAAGTTTATACCCTTCTCTGGGCCTCTTTTCCTATAATACAGCGAGGGTAATACTGGCTCTCTTTTTAAAGTATTTGCAAAACCACAATACAGTGTAGGTGGTGTTATTATTATAATCTCATTACTTCACTTACAACTGCTATAACATGTATTTAACTCCTTTTAACTTACAAAAGGATACCAAATCATATATGGACACACCATCCCTACCAGGAACAAGATTCTGCTGCTTGTAGCTGTACTTCAGAACAGACCATGATTGTGTCGGAGAGTCTGCTTTTTCCATGTTAGAATATCAGCATTGCAGATAAGACTATATACGCTGCTTTTATAGTTTATGCCATTAAGAGATATAGGACACAATTACAGACGACTTCTCTGTCCTATAAGATATGAAATTGTGAACCTTCTCAACATGTCACCATTGGAAACAAAGGGCAAAACGGATTATTTTTTTTTTTTACCATATAATGTGTTACTATCCACTGTGTGGTTCAATTCAATTTTTACAAGGCTTCCCTATGAGGTGCAAAAATCTGATTTATGAGTCCACATTAAAGCCTCCTTCACTTTTGAGATTCTGGTTAAATATTATATGATACGACAAAAGTATATTGAAAAATAGAGTTTCGGTTTCTTATTAGGGGCTTCTGCTTGCTACCCTTGCAACACGGTCATTTCAGATTGTGCAGGATGTCCTACATTTCTATTTTTTTACATATCTCTGGTAAATGGGAGAGTTCAATTTGATATACTGCAATATATTCCCTCTCAAACAAAAGATACCAGATCAGATCCTAAGAAAAGTCTTCATCTTCTGGAAATGCCTAATGTATTATTATGGACAAGTAGAAAAGAATATTTTGTCACATGCTATTATGGTGGGTGAAACTCTGATTCTATATGTCTTTCTATGAGATGGAAATATATGATATCACATTCCAGACAGATTTGGTATTACACAGCTACAGGGAGGTTTACACATGATTACTTGGATCAGTATTGCAAAATATGTCTGCGTAACAGAAAAGCTTGTTTAATTTTTGCCTTATCGTGTTTGTAAACAGCACAGATTGTTCCTTGTCCTTCTATGGCCACAAGAATATGCAATAGCATCTGTTCAGATTGGGTTTTTGACTCTAGGAAGGTTTTGAGTGAAAGCACACAGTATTTAACCATTGCTATATCGCAGTAAACCAACAGGTGTTGAGCTTGAATAAAAAAAAGCAGAGAGGACACAGCAAGTGAGAAATCCAAGTTCTGCTTTCCTTTACCACCAACCAGACAAAGTAAGTGGAAGAGCAGTGATGTGGTCAGAAAAACAGGTTACATGAGGAAAAAGGGTGGCAATCATCTGTACCTAGAATTCATCCCTACACGGCATAGCTATGTACCAAATCTCACCTTAAAAAAACAACCCATAAATCAATATTCTGGACTGATCGCTCAAGGAATAAGTCAAAGATATACCTATATAAGACATGAATGTATTCAAGGAAGCCACTTGATGCCAATCCATGCCAATTTTAGAATGGCTTAAATCTCTTTTATAAGTAGGCATAAAGGCTAGAGTCTACAACAGACAAATTAAACAACAACTTGGTATATAGCAGCCATATATACCGCTCAGGCTTGCCATTCTTCTGGTTGCCACAACAGAACTAGGACTGGCAACTGGTTTCTTATTTTTTATTTTATTTTAGCTCTCATAATCTTGTCATAGTCAATTGCAAACACATTCATGGCATGTTAGAGTTAAATCACAAGTGTTCTTAATTTAAAAATTATTAGCATACTACATAATTAGACTTTTACACTTCAGTGAATTTTGGTACCCCAAAGAAAATTGAGCATACAGAATATAATTTGATTTAACTGTTTATCAAGGTTTAATCTACCTGAAACATTGTTACATTTCAGTGGAAGTATAAACAGCTTAAACCTTCTCAGAATTTCCTCAGTGGGAACAACATTTATTTATTTTAATGTTAAAATAAAACAAAGTCATTTAAAAATAATACTGTATCCCTTTCCAATTTAAAAAAAAAAATACAATCAGGCTGTATCCAAGGCACAAGTACAGCTGTCAGTACGTGAAAGCTTGTGACAGAAGTGATAATTCCACCAGAGATAATTAAGCAACTTAAAATAGAATAAAAAATTAGAAAGAATAGGTGAGAGGATTGAAGAAAATAAATGCCTTAACTGCTAAGTAGGTTAAGAAGACTTAGACCTGCTAAAGATATTTAATGGTCTGGATTGTTCACCTAACACTGGGCATTTGATAAGTCTGTACAGCTGAAAAATGATGCTTCCTCTTTAAAGGGCTTGTGAGAAGAGCTAATAGCAAAAATCTCCTCCAACCTCTGATATTACAAAGAATAAGTATCTGTAGTGAGCTCTCCATTAACCATGATAACCCAAAACTGAGAAACCCAGATGATTCAAAAATTTGTATCCTATTCTGCTTCTAGATTTGACAAGGCTCTAAAACATTTCTCTGAATTGTATTCTCAATTATTCTCACTTTCAAACGCAGTTATGCAGACAACACGATAGACATGTACAGGAATATTCCAAAACTTAAAACAATCTACCAACATTCCTGTTATGCTGAGCCTGGGCTGATCAAGGTCTCTCAAACCATCGCCATTACCCTAGTCTTTACTGAGAAAGCAGGAAAGTTGTTAAAGAACAATCGGATATTTGAACATGAAGCCAGACAGGACTCAATTTGGCTTATTTCCAGTCACACAGTGCAGCAAAAATTGTGGTAGTATTGCAATGTCATTTCAGGTCATGATAACTTCAAAATCATTTATCATTAATAAAAACACTATGAAAAGTTGCCACTGTATGAGCTTAGCAACCCTTTTATAAAGTTAACATCTTTGTTCTGTCAAAGCTACTTATAAAATACAGCAAATATTACTTGTCTACATGACTGACTAAATCCTACAAAATTTTTAAATAAGATGAAGCTGGTTTAAAATTAGTAAGACAGTGTTTCTTCTTTGTCTTTATGGCAGTCAACAGTTTAACTATTTAACTCAATTTTAAAATAAAGTGAGTTTTCAGTAGGCATGTCAAGCAGCATACTCAATGTCAGCAATAGTTTTTATTAAGGAATTATTAAACATACAACATGTAGGTTTATCCTGGTAAACCTGATGTGTCGGATAACATTTGCTCAAATCGGGAAGCCATCACATCCAGAATGCCAGATCTGAACCAAATGCCATATCCATAGATCGAGAACACGACATCACCTTTCCTCTGTGTGACCCTAGATAGTCTTGAGGAGCTGTCTGTGTTGGCAGAGGACAAACAAGGGCATGGCAAAAAATGTGGCGTATCATAACCGTGTTGAAAGGCCATGGATTGGTGGAGAGATGATTTTGTGAGACCAACTGCCATGGCAGAAGATCTGGTGGGGCAACTCTGCAAGAGTTATGTTAAATCAAAATAGCTGATATTAAAAAAAAAAAAAAGTTCCACAGGAAACTATGAGCTTTAACTTCTTTAACTTTAATTCTGGCTGTTGCTATTTGGTTTTGAGCAAAGTTTAATTTTACGCACTAAGAGAAATGGAATTTGCCCAATTTGTATGATATTTTACTAGATTCTAGTTTTATACATGAGTTGTCCTTCTAAGTATGACCTTAGAAGGTCACCTCCTGAAGTGATACCCTGGATATCACTTACAATTGTAAAGTTTATTTTTTTAAACATAAAAAAGAAGAGCCAGGTCGGGGAAATANTTTTTCTCATTGGACTACTTTTTTATTAATTATTAATAATAGATTAAAATATTTCCTTAAAGCCCTTCAGAGTGCAAGGAAGCAGAGATTCACAAAAAAGAATAATAAGACCACGTATGGAATAAGGTATTATTCAAAACAAGTGAGATTGGCTTAATTCTGTCCTAAGGAGCATCTGCTTTATTGATTCTTTCAGTTTATTGGTCTTTCAGAGAAACATTAGTATGTCCAATGATTTGATAATGACAAATGACATCAAAGATGGTCTAATCAAGAAGTAAGTGATAAACCAGCATGGAATAGAAAAGCATTGTATGAGCTAATTTTAATAGACACCAGTTGTCTGTTTTGGGTTATTTCTTTCAGTTGCATGGTTGTTCTACCAAAATGATTTTCCATGAGGCTGGTGACAGTCTCATTTTTCACTATCAAGTATGTGTGCATTATCAATTACATTCTATCTTATTATAAAGCTGTCTGTTCCAACACTCCACAATGATATTGTTAGGGGAAAATAGCATCATAGAATACTTTCAGGAATGAAAGGATGACTTCTTTAATAACATTTCTATAAATACACTTTCAGAATACAGCACGTCAAAGGCAAATAATTTTGAATAATAAAATCTGATACTCCTAACATTGTGGGGGACAGATATAATATAGACAGTATAGATATAATAGGCCAGCTTTCAGTTCCTCTCCAGCCACTTTGACTCCAGCATCCAGAAAAAAAGATGCTGCCTGGGGGGTAAATGACTCCTAGGGAGCAGTCCCTCCTAAATAACAAAATAGACCTTGAGACTGCTCCAGTTTATATCAGCTCTTAGCCATATTCAGACCTTGATTTCGCCCAAGGTTGAGATCTGATGTCAGTGTCTGAGAGACCAAATATGACATATATATAAAGCAAATATAATGCTTCTGACCTTCACTATTCTTAATTTAAATGTTTGTATAAATCACATCCACAATACTTCCTGTTCTAAACCAAATCACCTTCCCATACTATGACTTTCACGCTTTGTACAAAACAAAAAAATTAACTCTTTAAGAAAGAGAACTGTTATTCTTCTCACATTCATCTGTGTTTGGAAGCTAAGTCCCTTCTACAAAAGCTGATTTTCAGCTCACTTTGAGGATTATAGCTTCCTTCTGCACTCATCTGGCAGCAGTTTTAGCTGGCAAACAGCCAGGAACATAATCTGAACCACCACTGATGGACACGTGCTGGAAAATTGGTCACTGTTACATAATTGTTCATACATATGTTTGGTTTTTTACCTCATAGAGAATTGCAGCTTTCCATTTTAAAGTATTAGCCCCAAATATCAATTCAGACTATCTTGCTTTTTTTTTCCCCCCCCAAAGTTCAAAGAGCATTGTTAGCAGTGTTAGACCTACCAGAAGTACTTGCCCATCCAGTCAGTATAATTTAGCTCATGGAAAACAGTGAGAATATCAGGCACCTACATAATATTTCCGTGAGATTCTTCAGTGCTGTATCAAATCACTTCAGACTTTGGTCTTTGACTGAAATACGTGGTTTCATTTTTTATAAGGTACTGACATTTTCTGAAGAAACAACCATTTTCTGTGACTAATTTCATTTCTCCAGAAACATAAACTAACTCCCAAGCTGTCTAAAAACATTTCCAAAGGAAAGCTTTCAACCAGACACGTTATAGCTGTAAGTTACATAATTGGAAGATCTTCAATCTTTAAAATATGTATTAGCATGCTATTTTCAGAAAGACTCTCATTTCTCTAACCATTATTGCATTGCACTAAGGGACTATGTTTAGTGTATTGTGGCCAGGTTTGATAGAAATTTGAGGTATTTCTTAAAAATTTCTGATATCATGGATGAAGGAATATGAATTTTGTAAGTCAATGAATGCTTTTGTATGTGTGACTCATTAATGTAATTGAAAATTCCTTGGGCTTGTAGCCCTGAGTCTTAAACTAGATTCTCACAGAATTCAGTATTCCATGACATTAAGGAGGCCCATAATTGCAAACATAATGGACAGAAGAAACATGATTTATATCAAACTCATATAAGGTATATTGATATACATAGTGTAGGACCTATAAAACTCCTTATGCATGAAAACACAGGGGTGTTAAACTGATGCTCCTAAAAAGATGATAGTAACCTCTTGCCAAGGACCGTAGCTCATACATGTATCTTTGTAAAACACGTATATGTGTTCACTTGACAGATCCAATGGGGAGATAATAAAGTTATCTTTCAACCTAAAATTCAAATAACAAGAATGCAATGCAATGNTCATATAAGGTATATTGATATACATAGTGTAGGACCTATAAAACTCCTTATGCATGAAAACACAGGGGTGTTAAACTGATGCTCCTAAAAAGATGATAGTAACCTCTTGCCAAGGACCGTAGCTCATACATGTATCTTTGTAAAACACGTATATGTGTTCACTTGACAGATCCAATGGGGAGATAATAAAGTTATCTTTCAACCTAAAATTCAAATAACAAGAATGCAATGCAATGCAATAATTTGTATTTACTAAAATGCTGTCTTTAAATTAGCTTCATATTGTCTGTCAAAATGTATAAAACAGCACCATTTGACAGGATGAATCCCTTATACATGGTTGATCCAGCTTGAACAAGCTGGTTGCATTAGTGTATCAACTATCCATTTGATGATACATAACTTGATGAAAACCATCTTGAGAGATGATGACAAGGAGGCTTTTTACTAAGCCTGGTAATTCTTTAAAGCTAGTATGAAAGGTACCTTACTTTTGGGCTTCTGCTGAATACTGAGTAATAAAAGGTAATAATATCAGCTGTATTCATTTTGTTCCCTGATTTCATGTGTTGAAGTCAAATAGTAGGCAATATCTAATATCTGGACACGTGCTGGAAAATCAAATCTTCATAAATAGTCATGTGCAACCAATAAAGACAATATGGATCTCACTAGCTACTTATATACTCAGTTTTACAGATTATCCACTAAGGTAACCTGCACATCTTGAGAGATAATTACTGATAAAAACATACTACCAGTTCTTTCTGGGGTAGGTGCACAACATGATGGT
>VXBJ01000347.1:1963729-1984402 GCA_013400055.1 Nycticryphes semicollaris
GGAAGATCTTCAATCTTTAAAATATGTATTAGCATGCTATTTTCAGAAAGACTCTCATTTCTCTAACCATTATTGCATTGCACTAAGGGACTATGTTTAGTGTATTGTGGCCAGGTTTGATAGAAATTTGAGGTATTTCTTAAAAATTTCTGATATCATGGATGAAGGAATATGAATTTTGTAAGTCAATGAATGCTTTTGTATGTGTGACTCATTAATGTAATTGAAAATTCCTTGGGCTTGTAGCCCTGAGTCTTAAACTAGATTCTCACAGAATTCAGTATTCCATGACATTAAGGAGGCCCATAATTGCAAACATAATGGACAGAAGAAACATGATTTATATCAAACTCATATAAGGTATATTGATATACATAGTGTAGGACCTATAAAACTCCTTATGCATGAAAACACAGGGGTGTTAAACTGATGCTCCTAAAAAGATGATAGTAACCTCTTGCCAAGGACCGTAGCTCATACATGTATCTTTGTAAAACACGTATATGTGTTCACTTGACAGATCCAATGGGGAGATAATAAAGTTATCTTTCAACCTAAAATTCAAATAACAAGAATGCAATGCAATGCAATAATTTGTATTTACTAAAATGCTGTCTTTAAATTAGCTTCATATTGTCTGTCAAAATGTATAAAACAGCACCATTTGACAGGATGAATCCCTTATACATGGTTGATCCAGCTTGAACAAGCTGGTTGCATTAGTGTATCAACTATCCATTTGATGATACATAACTTGATGAAAACCATCTTGAGAGATGATGACAAGGAGGCTTTTTACTAAGCCTGGTAATTCTTTAAAGCTAGTATGAAAGGTACCTTACTTTTGGGCTTCTGCTGAATACTGAGTAATAAAAGGTAATAATATCAGCTGTATTCATTTTGTTCCCTGATTTCATGTGTTGAAGTCAAATAGTAGGCAATATCTAATATCTGGACACGTGCTGGAAAATCAAATCTTCATAAATAGTCATGTGCAACCAATAAAGACAATATGGATCTCACTAGCTACTTATATACTCAGTTTTACAGATTATCCACTAAGGTAACCTGCACATCTTGAGAGATAATTACTGATAAAAACATACTACCAGTTCTTTCTGGGGTAGGTGCACAACATGATGGTGAACTTTATTGTTCAAATGAAGACACTTGCTTGAGGACATTCTGAAAAAATCTCTCCCACTGACTGATAGCTCCTACTCCAAATTCACTGAAGCTTTGCTAGCAGTATTATTCGGAGAAGAATCCTTAGTAAATTGAGCTATATAAACTAAATGGCTCCATTGGTTCCAATGAGTTTCTGCTCAGAAAGCTGGAGGACTTCTTCCTCAAAAAGGCTTCAGTTATTTTATTAGGAATGTTACTGCCTAAAAAATATCCGATTGGAAAAAAAAAAAAATAAAAGGAAAGAAAATTCTCCTCAGTGTGAGCTTCAAAAGCAGAATAAAATCTCTTTCTGAAGTTCTTAGGGATGCTCTCTGATAGAAAGACTTCAACAAAATCGGCATTCTTTCTTTTGCAGATAGAAAATCTGGAAAATCTGCCTACTGAACTGTAAAGTTTGGGATTTTTCAGATCTATCTTTCATCCAATCCTGCATATTTGTACTCTCAGCTGTTCTTCTCCCACATTACCAATGGTAGCTGGAGTCTCTCCAAGTCAACTGGCACCAAACTTGAACTCAGTTCTAGTCTTCTTCATCCAGTTTCCCATCTTATGAACTATAATGACCCAACTCCTAGTGCCACTGACACGGGAAGTGAAAATAGAGTTTTTTTTCTAAAGAAACTTTTATATTTTTTGTTTTGACCATTCACACATTGTATTCAGTATCTTTTAATTATGATATTTAAAAGGTGAAAATATATAAGAATTACATTTTCTTATTCTTAAACCTAAATATTTTCTACCAATTGTTGCAATGCGATTTGAGGTACGTGAATACATATGATCTGTTAAAAAAGCAGCACAATTTGAAGATGTGATGTATTAAAAATAATTGAAATACTAACTAGAAATCAAATATGTTATTCCTGATAAAAAACTTCCTCTTGCTAGAGAATATGTATGCAGTTCTACACATTACTTACAGCACACAACATGTTTGCTCTGTGAGTTTTTACTGAGGAAGAAATCGTGAAGATCGTGGAGATAAAAGCAATATAAGAAATCATAGATATGAAAGCCTGCTATCACTGAGATTAATACAAAATCTATTTTTGATGAAAATTAGGTTAAGTTGTATCTTTATTAAATAGTGATATTATTCCTTTCTTGTTGCTACTCCTACATGGAGATTTGGGAATAAAATTAAAATATTTTTCTAGGACAATTGTTCTAAGAAAGTTCCACTATGATGTTATTTTAATAATGGATTCTTTGTACCTCAGTATACGAAAGGACTTAATCTATCACAGAAAAAATATTTTCTTTTTTGTGTCACTGGTCACCACTGATTCCATTGTTCAACCCACCTAAGAATTAACTTTCTCTCTTTATGGTGATAGGTTGATACTGAAAATACAACACTTTCCTGCTTGGACTGGCACTATCTTTAGCTACAAGAATTGTTGCATATTCATTTTTTGATTCAAATAGTGTAATTCTCAACCTCATCTTTATTCAGGTCCCAGAAGTGATAGACCCCTTATATCTGTAAAGTGAATATGAGAACAGTGAGTTACTGATATACGAAAAAGTAAAAGGTTTCAAAGAAAGACAAAAAAAAAAAAATCAAATGAGGTTCACAAACAACTTACCTTTTCTTTATATTAAGTAACATTTATATATTCATTTTCCTTGAGCTTTACTGTATTTTGATTAGTCCCTGAAGCTTTGAAAATATATGAAGTATATTGGTCCCAGAACACAAAGTTATACCCAAAGAACATATAATGATAATACTAGAAAAACCCGTAACAGACTGGGGACTGTTCAAATTATCAAAGATACCTTTAAATTATTAATTCCATAATGAACCATTAATAATGAATGCAGGAAGTATTACAAAAGCTATCACAGCATGATACCCTCCAAATTTTACTTACCAGATGTGTTTTATTGATTTCCAGAATTGATAACTCAAATGTTCTAAGGGAGGTATACTGGGGAAACCTTGCATACATAAATAAATAATTGCATGTGGAATGAGCAATGCTGCTGAGGAAAGCTTTGTGCACCACAGTCATTTTAATTCCTCTTTTGAAACATGTAGACCTAGGGAGGAGTCATGCAAAATTATGTTAGAGATTGTATTGGGTTTGTGGTTTTTGTAGACACTCTGTTCTATTTCAGGCACCGATCTCAGGAGTAATAGTTTATATAGATATTCCAAGTGTCTCAATTTACCCTTCAGTAATTTTATTAACTGTTAAGGCTACTGTACTCAACTAAAGCCATAAGGGATTTATACAAGTGACCTAATTTTCAAACCACTAGCTTCCTTATAGATCTTGTTACAATTAAAATTAGCTTAGTTGCACACGATTTCTATAGCCATAGTACTGCAGGTAGAAATATGGTCCAGATTTCACTACAGCTAACCTCAAGTGTGTGTATTATACCATTGCAATGAGCTAGTCACACATAGCTCAACCCTGTAAAGCTCTTGTGGCTTGAAGACACAGCAACTACATCAACTGAGGATCTATCTAAAGCTGATAGTTCCTTAGGTAGAATACAACTTATCTGGTGTTTTACAAAAATCATGTAGATATTGAAAAATAAGACCTACTGGTAAAGGAAGACTTAGGTAGGCAAAAGTTTAAAAACCTGATCATCCCAGATGTTCCCTGTTACCAATTTCCTTTTACCTTCTCCCCTCACACTCTCAAATAACAGCAGAATGTAATCCATCAGCCTAAACTGCCTGAAACAGTATCCAAAATGTTGTAGGTCAGATAGTAAGGCATCCCAAAAGATGACTAAAAGATGTATTGCCTGGAACTGAACTATGTTTTGTCTCATCAGTATTCAATAACGCTATCTTGTCATAAAGATTAAAAATAGAACAAAACCACAAGAAGAGCAAGAGAGCAGGCACAACCATTCAGAAAACATTAAGATCTTTTTAGCCCATACAGCTATGGATTTCCTCTGTGCTTACTGAATCTCCTTCCTAGCCAAGAAACTCTTATATATTTCATCCTGCAAATTTAACTACAACTGTTACATGTGGTGTTATGAGAAAAGCTTGTGCTTGAGCACCAGGTAGCTAGCAGCCACACACCATATACACATACATTTTAGAAAAGAAGGTCAGTTATACAGAGAGATGTGTAAATACCCCCTAGCACTTGCAATTGTAATCCTTTTCATAACAAACTCTGATTCACTCACAGTACTCTGTTTCTTCCTCTCAACTGTCAGAGTCTGCATTTATATTTTTGTTCATTAATGGAAAGTAGATTGTCTGGAAATGAATAATGCTGGGAAGAGTAGCAACATCTGCTGTGATGTTTACTATTCTTATTATTCTCTACACAAGTGCTACAGGAGCCGTTATATTTGCCTTCTGTAACTAGATTATTAAACCATACGGGAATAAAGGGCTACATATACTCATTCTATTCATAAGAGGGAGAGGACAGAAGCAGAGAAGAGAAAGAGAAATACGGGAGTGCTGCAATAAACCACTTCACAGGAGGTTCAGGTTCATACCTCAAGCTCACTCACAGTTTTTGAGCACTGTATGTTTTGGCTGTATGTTTCTGAGGGAAAACTGAAAGATGTTTCCTCTGAATTTCTTTTTCATAGATTGTCTGGAACCCATAAGCCATATTATTTCAAATTATGCGGTCTCTAGGTGAAAATAAAAAGAGCTATGATGGGACACCCTAATCTCTCCCAACACCACTCCCTCCTTTAGAAAACATCAAAGAAAGCAGGAAATGGAAATATTTGTTGTTTAAAGTGCATCTTTCCTATTTCCTTTCTCCTTGTATTAGGTGATGAGCCACTTGATAATCAACTAGCAAGAGTGCAGAGGGCACTATCTTATCAGCCTCAGGCAAAATCCATTAGTTAATGTGTTTTTAAAAAGACAGCTACAGTCTACCTAGAGACAGAAATTCTGTGTTAGGGGGACACTGCCTCATCCCATGAGTCTAAAGGGTGTTGGCAAGCTTATGTGATCAGCGGAGCAATGTGGAGAACAGTCTAACAATGTTAGTACTACTCCTTTTTCACAGGTACTTGCTTTTTGAGAGAACCTGAGGAGGAAAAAGTTAGGTCTTTCCCTCTGTTGCATTGATATGCAAAGAAGGATAGAGATGACCAGGAATCAATATCCCTCCTTAAACACATAAATGAGATGGAAGGACCAGTTATGGAAGGAATTCAACTGCAGTAACCCAAAAGGGATATGCTCTTCTTCCTCGAGGGGGTGGAGGGATGGATATGCCTACAAACTAACTACAGAACATATGTGTCACTATCAGTAATATTTACAGTTAAAGCTTCATGAACAGCAAGAAAGGGCACAGGCAGACACATTCTTACAGATTGTGTTGAAGTGGCTTTCAGTTTAGGCTAACATGTTCTAATTTGTATTGAAAGAGACTAGAAGTGTCAACAAGGTCATTTACCACATCATAGCGATCGAGAAAGGAAACTCCACTTTACAGAAGGATGCTTATAGTTACAAATTTTTGAACCTCTCCTACAGTTTGCAAGAGCCTGTCTTTGTCTGCACCATCATCTGTCTGGAACACTAACCAGCATCAAAGATTCCCTGCCTTTACAATACAGGTTAGGCAGGACAGGCTTCCAAGGAACTGTCTGCTTTGGGATATATCTGAGGCTTTCCAAAAGGGGGATGGGAGGCCATGTGGAAGGGACACAGACTTAAAGCAGATTCTTCATACCTTTCTGTTGTGTGGTGATAGGGACAGGAAGCCCAGATGAGTGCAGCAATTATTCTGTAAGCTCAGAAGGAGTCTCCAAAGCTACACAGACAGCTCCCACAAAGAAATGGCTTCTCATTGTCCCTGGCAGTCCCTAACATCACTAGATAGATATGACTTAATCTTGTATTCTAGGACCAAAGCCATTTTGGATCCAGGCTGCAAACCTTGCAAATCTCTTGCAAATCCCTGGAAGCTGAGGAGACACCCCTGAGGCAAACCACTTGTGCTAGCTGTGATGATCTTTGGGCTGTGTTTCCCAAGTTAACGCAGAGAGCTTTGGAAGACAACTCTCCCTTGGCTTTCTGGGGAAAACTAGAAATGGTAACACACGGACTCTCAGCATAACAACTTTCATTCCTATTTATATACATGTCATGTCCTCTCTCGTGCTCGCTGTGTAGAAACAGAAAGCACACACGAAGGACTGAAACAGTTCGAAAACCAGACAAATAAGGTAGTTTTTGGTGCCTGCCTTTTAGTGGCCAGCACTGCTTCACTCTTGTGGGGAGAGGCATTGTCCTTCTTGCTAACCTGGTTTCTTAGACACACTAACTCTGTTACTTATTTCAAAGAATCACTGGTAAGGCAGAGAAAAAGGCTAATGCTGAGTAGAAAAATCTGAACTGTAAACCCACTAAAATATTACTGAAGAACAATCTTGGTCACAATAAGAAATACAACTTCGATATTTGAAATTTGGTTATGTATTATTGTTTGAGGCTGACAAAACACTGGAATTTGTCTATACTACTGTAGGAAAATATACTGTGGTACAAAAAAAAGACCACGATTGATGGATACAGACAGACAGATGTATCACTGTGTCAGTTTTGCCATTATCACTTCAGCCATAAAAGGCTGGGGTGGATCAAGATGTGGAATGAGCTTTAAAAATATCCTTCAGTTACAGATTATTCACTTGTATTTTACCATAAATATCTTATCAATTATTTTAAGAGATATTATTCTTCCATTTAAGTACATGCTATGTGTGAATGATGTTATCTGTAAAAGCAATAAATTCAGTCATAGCAGTAAAATGTAATTAGAGTATTTTTCTGTGACAGAATTGATTTTGGGTAGGTACATTAAGCTCATTTGTAACAAATAGACTCTGAAGTTGCACTGCTAAAATTTTTACAAGATGGAGTTTGCAAATAAAGATTTCTCCTGACTTATGGGAGATTAACTTTTTGAAGATTATACTGAGATATTTAGGAGTCAGTGAATAGCAGGCTAAAGTGACAGGAATACAGTTGTATTTCTCCATGGGTGGAGAGAGAGGAGGAAGGCAAAGATTTGTAGGCTGCCTATCATCAGTCAGCCTTAATTTCCCATCATGACCATGAATCTATTTCAGTCAAGGATGGCAGAGCAACAGTAGAGATGGGTGAGTCAAGAGCCATACTTATAATTTTAGTGTCCTACTTTGCGACTTCATTTAATGTACAAGGCCATGCATGGATCATCATTTATTTTACATTGTAGCATGGAACTAATGGTCATGTTTCAGTGTCTTCTTTGACAGTAAAACATAACTCTAGAGCTGTGTTAAAGTCTGCTTCTGAGGGAGCACAGACACTTCTTGTCGCACAGGCTATCAACACCTTTTCAAACGAGTTCCACAAGAGGAGGTCTTCAATTGCACTGCATCCATAATTGCAGCAGGTTGTCAGAAAAGATTTGCTTCTACTTAGGTGTATAAATAAGGACCTGATACTTAAAAATACTTCTGAAATTCCAATCTTTAAAGTATTTTGGTATATTCTTAATTGTGTTCATGTCTACCGATACATTTAGAAACTAAAAAATTTTCACAGTATAGGAATGTATTTATTTAAAAAATTATGTTTCTTTTTTTGAAAACTAGCAGCTTAACATGAATAAACAAATTATTAGGAGAAGCTCAAAAATAACTGCTGAAATTTACATAAACAAAACCTGTAGTGTTTCTTCAGGAACTACCATAAAATACTCTAGTTACCCCATGCATTTTCTAAAGAGTAGAAACCACAGCACATTCAGCACTTGAAGAAAATATTAACTACTTTCTCTTACTTTCTTCTCCAGCACTGTAATCTGTTGCAATTTTGCCTGCTCAGTCAGATGACATTAGAGGAATCTCTTTTAATTTCCCAATATCCATCTCTTATATTCCATTCCATATAGATTTTCAAACTACATCAATCCTGTTGTACATATCATCCAGTTGCGCATTCAGCAAGGTGACTAAAACCTGTTTATTGTCTTATCCCTTCTCTAGGAAGAGGTGTGTGCACGGTGCTGTTTTAGTTACAGCTTGCCTTTTTTTTTTTTTTTTTTGCTTTCTTTGTTGCCTTTTTAAAGAAAATGTGGTATTTCCAACTTTGAGAACGCAAGGTCGTAAAATGTTCCTAGTCCGTGGAGCTGTAGGTGGAGAAATGGTAATGAGCTCCTGTTTCTACGGGCAGTTATTCCACACTATCTCCTGTACAGGTAAGATTTAGGCTGGTAGAGATTTCCATGGGAAAGCAGTGAAATTTTCTGCCACAGACTTTATCTTTAAAAATCTATGATGAATGCCATGGCCCAAAACAGGACTGGGATACAGGACTTGATTCAAGTTTGAGTTTATGGCCAACCAGTGCAGAATAAAAAGGAGATATTTAAAGTGCTGAAGGGCTGTATTTCAGCAAATTTTTATATTACTTCAGAGTTTTCTAAGCAGAGTAAGAGTCACACTCTGCTATGTCCTACTGCATAATCTAGATAAGTGGCAAATGCATAGGTAAGTGAGTCTGGTGCCTTCATGAGGATTTTTGCTTTTGTGCCAACAGAACATTCCTCAATTACTATAGATCCTTTTCAAATTTGCAACTCATCACAAGTGGGGTCTGCCAGGGATGGATACTCTTCTCTCCCTGAATAGAGGGCTTGACCAGAGCTGGCATCTTAGCACTAGACCAAACACAGTCTTGACAGGCTGTTTGTGCTAGTGAAGACTTTAATCACGAATATTTAAAACTGGTTGGAAGCTTCTCAGCAAAACTACCTAATCTGGATGAGGATAACGGGGGTCACAATTAAAGCAGTTTTGAAAAGTACCATGGTTATGCAGTGAATGATTCTGCCATGCAAAAGAATTTGCTCTAATGGCTGTAAAGCTGCTAAAGGGTGGAATTATGTTGGCTAGTCTTTTCTGTCAAAAGTTCTGTTTTAATCTAATCATATCATCAGCCTGTAGAATTTTTGGGAAGGTTGGAAACTGAATATTGGCTCAAATGGATATTGTGGTAAATAAGCTTCAGCATTTTATATGACTTTTAATGTAAAATTGTTTTAAACATGTTCAGTTCTTCCTCTTGTTGGGGAGACTTTTAGACATTCTAGATGTACAGTTACTGTGATCATACAGATAGATGTGTGACAATTGGCATTTCAACATTACTTAGCCAGCTGGCACACAAGAGAAGTAATTGTAGTCATGTTTGTCCCACAATCACATGCATAAAAAGTTCTAAAATCTGACTGTCCAAGCGTGGCAGCTTGTTTCTAAGGAAAAAAAAAAAAGTGTGATTCTAGCTGCTTCAGTCTTGTGCTTTCATTTTCAAATGAGCAAAAGCAATTAAAATCTTCACTTGAATTTGCAGGTAAGCTTTGACCACTTAGAGGTCTCAAGACCAAAAGTAGTTGGCAGTTCCTCCCATGACATGAGCAACACAGAAAAACTGCAACTTTGCATCTGACCTGTTATGCTTAGGAGTTTCCACTCTGACTCACAGTAATGATATATTATTCATATTAAACATTAAGGGTCTGAGGCTTCCTTCAGAGCCACTCAGTTTAGAACTAAATCTACAGAAATTGCTGTGGTTTAAAATCAGTGCAACTTCATTAAAATAGAATTGAGCTGTTAGAGCACCATCCAGCACAGTGGAGTGATGAATTATATAACATTAACAAATCTTATAACTCTTTCGTAAATGAGAATTTGATGACAAAGCCTCAACAGGCTTGGCAACTCAGATAAGTGCCACAAAGTCAGCTTGTTTATCTGCAGATTATCTGAATTATTCAGGCCTCTTGGGTTTTCAAAATTGAGCTGGAAGTCTTGAACAGACAGACTTCGCCAATTGTGTGTACAGTAATGAGAAAAAAAATATTCCCTGAGAAATTTCCCATGACAAAATATCCCTGGTAACAACAATTTTTTTTCTCCCTACATTAAATGATCTTGTCAATCAACTAGGACTATGGTGAAAACACTCTTGAAATAGCTACTTATAGTAGTCTAGGAGGCAACCAATGGGCTTTCCACACAGATAAGAAATACATTCTTAAAGTCGAAAAATCTACTGAAGAGGTCATCTATTTTTCACAATTTAAACAAACCATCCTGACCTGGAGAGGACTAGCATTGGAATTGCAAAGATACTGAAGAGCTGCAGCCCTTTTCCCCATCTGCATGCTCACAGCCTGACCCAAAGCCCACTGACTTTACTGACAACCTATTTTTCCATTTGATCTTATTAGACTTTGAACTTGATGTAGATTATGGTACTACATGGTTGATTCCTAATCTTCAAATCCTTGCAAAAACAAATAAAAAATTGTTGTAAAAGTAATGTAGGATTTAGATTGCAAAGATCTCAGAAGAAAGTAGCTTTTCTACATACCAACCAGCTTGCTCCCTTCATCCCCCTTCTAAAAAATAATTGGATTATTTCTCCTTCATAACTGCAAAATGGAAAAGCATTTCTTAAACATATAATCGTTGTTCTGAGGAATGATGAATATTCAGTTTCACCTTCTGTTTCATATAATATTCCTTGGGATTAGCCCAGGAGAGACTGCTGCTGTAGGGAACAGGAAGCAAAGATTCAGACTGCCAAGGAAGAAGAATATACTTGAGGGATCAGGGTTTGAGAAAACACAATGTCACTGAGTTAATCAATTTAAAACTTGAAGTAGGGTACCACATGAAAGAATAGGGAAGAAAAAGGTCCTTTAAAAACATGCTTAATTTCTGATCTTTCTTGTTTAGTATCATTTCTCTATTTAAAGCACAGATTATCCTGGTTTGATTTACTTTGGGGAGCTTATGGCAAGAGAAGGCCTTGGCACAGTCACCTCAAAGCTCTGGGAAACTCACATTCCTTGTAGCCCTTGACCTGGACTAGTCCTTCCTCCTTCTCCTTCAAATTCTGTTTAACAGTGAGTCTGAGAGAACCAAATTTCAAAAGCCAGAGTAAAGAAGAGGTGAAGTCTATCATAAATGGAAATTAGTAGTTGTTCAATTTGCTTCAATTAGAATCAATAATCTAACTCCCTTTAGAATATTTCTTGTAAAGATGTTAACTCAGATTCTTAACAAGGACTCTAAAAATTATAATGAAGTGGCCTGTAAGCAGGAAGAAACCCCAAAATTAATATTGAGAGACGATTAAGGACACAAATTGTATTCAAATTTTTTTTCACATATTTTACAGACTGGAACTGTGGGGTGTTTATTTTGTTTGCTTGGTTGGTTGATTTTGTTAGGAGAATAGGATTGGAAGTGATGGAATTCTAATTGATTTGAACAAAAGCTTACGTGTATAGCTGAAGCCTGATAATAGCAGAGATCAATAATGTAATTCTCTCTATGGATAAATCACCAAAAATAATTCCCTGGTAAAGGAAAATTGTTATTTTTTTGTCAAGAATCAAAAGAGATTAACTCTCCTGCTCTAGGTCATAAATCAGAACTTTTTACTGACACTCAGCTCTGAGTTCCGTTTTAACTTACACGACTGAGGGGTTGGACGTGCAATAATCATTGATTTGAGGAGTTCCTGGATTTGAGCAGCTATTGTGGTTCCATCTTAAATTGAAACCCAGAGAGAATGGAAGCTGAATGCAGAAAACAAAATGGAAGGAATAATAACTGTTTTTCTTTGTTCAGTAAAGTATTAGTGGTAAGAAACAATTGTAGTAACTTCTCATTTCTTCTTAGCAAACTAAAATTGCATTTTTCCATGCTGCTTTAAGTGGTAAATTTATTTAATTTTGAAATACTCATTCAAGTAGAAAAGAGAACTACGAATTTCGTTCTTAATGTTGTATGGAGGTTCTGTCATTGACCTCCATGTATATAGAATCAAGACTGAGCAACTGATGGATCATTGTGCATTTCAATTTTCAATGAAATCATAAAAATAGGTCACTAAAGTACAAGGTCAAAAGAATTTTTAGACGTACTAAGGACAAGAAAGATTGTTTTCATAAAAGAAGAGTTTCTCAAGCAATAAGACTTGTAACAAAAAAATAATACTAATCAATATGTTGTATCCAAAGGGGTCCAATAATGAATTCCAGTTACACTTAAACTACAACATTGCTCATTTATTGTTCAACATGAACTACTGTGTATGAACCTACTGATTCAATAATCAAGTGTCTTCAATAAAACAAGATGAATGAGATCCCAGAGTTTTATGAAACTTCATTGATGCAACAAGCACACTTATTTTCTGACAGTAGATTCACAATTTTGCTGATTTTCAAATACTTTCTTATAGTATAAAGGCCAATTATAACAGAATTAATGTTTTCCATAACTAAAAAACTCTACAGAGGGGAATTTATCACACATTCCTCCATTCTTAAAAGTTTTCTGAATGGTGCTTGTATCCAAAACCCTTACAACTCCAGTGCACCTGTTTACCTTGACAGAGTCCTAGCTAAATTCTCATACCTTTAAGTTTAATCTTATTTTGAATAGCCCTATATCAGGCATTAATCAGATATTTGATGTGCTGATTCACAAGCAATTTATTTGTAGATGAATAAAAAGTTCAAAAGTTCTTTATACTTACACTGGGGAATATTCCTTTAACACTTGTTTTATTATGACTTCAAAACAAACCTGCTCAAGAAGGTAGCAAAGATTCTGTGGACACTAACATCATGGAATCTATTCTATCAGTGATGTCAGCAGCATTGGGATTTTGCTCTTAACTTGAAGTAGTAGGTGGGTCAGCTCCTCACTTGTAACTAGTGTCTCACTTTTCCCCTGGTGCTCCACATAAGGTATGGTATGTGTCTGGTTTGTGAATTTATGGTGTAATGAATCATCTTTTAAAATATTTGTATATCATTTCAACTTAAAAAAAAAAAGAATACTGTAGGCTGTATAACACATCCAATATGATGTCTTAAATGGGATCAACAGAACATTAAGTGCATCACAAAACTGGAAAAGAAAATGGAAAATGGAAAGAGTGTGTTATTATTTATAGTCAGAACTAATATTTTCAATAATTCATGGGAAAATATTATATGAAATTCATTATTCATACACTTTTCTCCCACATGCACCTGAAAATGGAATGGTTCACTTTGCCTTAGGAATTTTGAAATGGTGCATTATTCTGTTCTTAAGTTTCTTGCTAAATGTACAGTCAGTCAATCGTACAGCACCTTCTATTGCTGGATTACTAATTTTCCTTAACTATGCTTTTTTTTCCCCCCTCTGGATACTTAAATAGATTTCTAGTATTCTTTGCACACACAGTGTTTATCTGCAGAACTAACCTGTTAGTCATGTCTATTTATCAAAAGTTGTATGAGTGTAGGAAGTTTGACATTCAACATTACTGTGAACGGATGCCTGTATTGCAGATAACATAAGTCAGCTTTGGCATAATAATATCTCTGTTGGTTAAGCCTAGCATGGATTGTGAAACAGCATGCAAGAGGAAAAGTCCAGGCATAAAATGTACACTTACAGTAGTAGCATTAAATACTTACCGTCATACTTAAAACTGAAATTGAGGTTCATTATTAACTCAAATTTTGCAGTCTTACGAACATTACTTGTTTTGATTTGAATGAACACTTAAAAATGCAGCAGTGAATTATTGTTCCCCCTACATCAAATAGCATTATCATATAAATAAAACTCTAGTGCATTTTTTATTCATTAACAGATGAGGCTGCATAAATTTTAAGTTTCTAGACTCTACGGAAAATGCCATTCTCACCAGCAACTACTAGAAGTAGTGCCTGAATTTTGGAAAAGTTTTTAAGAAAGTCTACCAGACCAATAAGTAACAGAAGGAAGAGAAGGTGGTGGACTTTTGATTTCCTACAATATTTAAAAACTTGAGTATAAGGCTATCTAAAAAGTTTTTGTTTGTTTTTTATTTCAGACAAACAACAACCAGTTGTTCCTACAGCCTTATTAATGGTCCTTGAGGACACTTGCTGTCCCAGATAAGATGCATAAAGGATTTTGTATTTATATAGCCTTTATATGCCATACAGCACGCAGGATTTGGTTCCAGAAGAGCTAGTAGGGTTTTCACCTGGCTGCTCTTACTGGGAAAAGAATAAATTGTGAAGAGGTTATCAGGTCAATATTGTTGTCAGTGTACCTTGACATGTCTTTTGATGAATCCCATAATCTAAAATGGTTATCTTTTTGAATCAACATTTTCCAGACATTCTTTATTGTGCTATTACAACGAAAAGCTTTCAGTTTTCTGTTTCATGAAAGTAGAGACAAACGTTACTAAGGATCACCAGAAGAGAAGCTTATAGAGACACACATTCCTGTTTAACCCTCTCCCCACCCACTCTCCCTCCTGTGCCCAATCTAGTCTAAAATAAGCCAGGTGCAGCTTCTCCAGGTGAATGTTTTTAGCTATCACAGTAAAACGGCAGAGCTAGAAAAGGGATCAGCCTATAACAAGTAAATAAATGAAACACCAAAGGACATATGAGAGGTGGTTTTTTTGGTGGTTTGGTTTTTTTTTCCTGGGGCATTAGTCAACAGCCATAGCAGAGCAATCCCAACTGTTGCAAGAATTTGTTCTTAAAAGACAGGATAGTAGTCACAGCTCTGAAATACTTTAATTTAAAAGAGCAACTTAAACAAAATGCTGTGCTTGAGCAACTGTCAAGATAGCGGGAATGGGAGTGAATCAGAAGACACTGGTGTCAGATGCATCAGACTGATGGGGAACAGAGCTTTCAAATGCAACAGCCCTGCCTTCCTCCTATCCTTGTGAGGTCTTTTTGTATAGCATGTGGGTAAATGAAATCAGAACTGGAAAACGGAGAGTTACATTGTAGGGACACAAATAGCTACAGAGAATGTAAGGCCAAAAAGATACTGTTGCAAGCAGCAGAGGAATTACTAGCAGGTTCTGTGTAGAGAATTTACCTGTTACTAGTAAATCAAGAGGTAGTTTCAAACTGCATTCTGTGGGTTAGACCCACTGCCCCATTCTTCAGAAATGGAAGCAAAGACGTTTTCTTTAAATCATGCAGCATCACCAAGCCTGTTCTCATCTTTTAATAATTTTTAGCCTCATCAAAGCGTAAAACTCTTTCCACCACCCAGTTCTCATTCAGCATGTAACAACCTCTATAGCAAGACCAATAATGAACATCAGGATGGGATAGAGGTATGTTGCTCATCACTAGTTCTTGAATGAAACCAGGTGATACAGTAATCAGTTTGGGTGATTGATTCATCAGAGCCTTTTGCCTAAGGATGTTATACAACAAGAAGACAGCCAGGAACTGTGCTATCCTAGGAATAGACACAAGCAAATACAAAAGAACTCATTAAGCACGTGCTGATCTTTGCTCTACTTGGCTCTTGATGTTACATGGTTCTCCTACCCATAGCTACAATTCAGGTTACAGTAATATCATTTTCAGGGGAGAAAAAATCCAAAACAAAACATCACAAAACCACACACACACTCCCCGACTTCCCCGAGATCCTGCTATGATGGAGAAACATAAGAAAAATGGCATCAAATGACCTACCAATCTTCAGTATTCTAGTAGTGTTCGAGTCATGACAGAACAAGAAAATGTCAGCTACCAAGTTCTGATGAGAAAAGGCTTACATGATTAAGACCCTAATGTAAGACCACATATGTACATTATTTCACACATACATAGGATAACCTATTAATTACATAGCTTATGTGAGTTCTGACAGCACCTTTAAAAGTTGCTGGAGCAAGTCTACTCTGTGCTCTAGGAACACCAACTATTCCACTCCTGGCTCTGTCTACAGCCCACATTTGGACCAGACTAGCTCTGGGTTCTGCTCTAGCTTGCTCAGTTCTCATGCTAAGCTTGAGCTGTGGCACCTACTGGTTCAAGTCTTGTTTTTTGGAAAATGCCTGAACTTAAGCAGGTTTTGTCAGAACAAATCTACCCTCTGTGCTGTAAGTGTTAGTGAGACTCAGCTGCTCTATCCAGAATTTTCAGGCTGTTGTACACCAAAGCTACTCTGCTTAAAACAAATTGGTATCTCCTGCACGTTACAACAAAAAATATAGATTAAACACTCTGCTAAGCTTCCTCAACCACATGCATACCCTCATTTGACCCTCCCCTGGATTCATAATTAAAATCACATTTTTTGTGAGAAAAGTATGTGAAAGTTTCCAAGACAAATAACATTGAAACATGATGAAATTTCAATTATACAAACACACCCACCCTTGCAGAGAAGACCTGACTTTCTATTCCTCTCAAGTTACTGATCAATTTTCATCATCCTTATGAAAATGATGGATTTTAAAGAAACAGACTAGAAAAATCTGCTTAAGAAACTGAGTCACTTTCTTACTTAACTAACAATCCCTGTATATGACCTTGTAGCCTTACCAAGCGAGACAGACAATCTGTTTTATCTGAGTGGCTTTTTCTTTCTGCTAACTTCCCTCTTGTTTCCACCCACATAATTTATTTTTTAACAGAAAAAAAATAATTTCCATTTTAAAATTATCATACTTGCTTTTCACACGACCCAGTTTTCATATGTAAGAGCTTCTAAATCAGAACCACAGTTCTCTGCATCTCAGAAAATAACTGACTCCTTTTTCTTTCTCTCAGGTAAGATTCTGACTTCTTTTTTCCTTTTCTCAGATTATTTAACCATTTTGCTGGCCCTATGCTGGTTTCTTCAGTAATTCAACATCATTACTCTAGCTCCTTCCAGTGGTAAATCATAATGTACAACAAGGAAAAAATAGAGTTTTTAATATACCTTTAAGAATTTTCCTCTACAGAAGCCAAATGTCTGCCTTTTAAAGCAAGTCTTTCTGCTTATCCTCATTGCATCAAAGGTAAAAGGTAAATGAAGCTCAGAGGTATAGCTCGGCTTTATTCTCAGTTCTAGCACGTTTTGGTTAAGTAGCTAACATTACCATTTTATCTCCACCACAGTATAGCTCATGACTTTTTTGTCTGCTGTAATGTTGCAAGGCTAACAGCAAACCTATGTTTCAAACTAACTAGTCTGCCTAACTCAAAAGGGGAGGAACAACTTGAAATAAATTAATGGCTCAATTATTTGCTTTTTGAAATACCATTATCAAAATAAAATAATAGAAAAGCAATCAATATATAAGTAAGAATTAAAGGAAAAGATACATTATTATTACCTCATTTTGAATCATACGCATTTGAGAAACCCTTCATTAATTTAAAGACAAACTCTGAACTCATCTGTGAAATCCAAAATATAAAAAAAAAAAAACACCAAAAGTCCTAAACGTCCTAAATACAACACATGAGCTACAAATACTAAGAACAAGCTTATCAAGGGAAGTCTGTGAAAACATTATGGGAGAAATTTGGAGTACTGTTGATTACAGTCATGAAAAGTATTAAAAGTAAAATAAACTTCTTAAGGTAAATCAGAAACTGAAGAAACAATTCATTACAGAACTGTGGGGACATTAACAATATTCAGCAGTTCTGCAATCACAGCCATAAACTGTCAGCAGAGAATATATGTGATCATTTATTTGATTATAAAGTACCTAAGAGTGTTCAGCAGGTCAGATTTTTCAGCTGGCTGAGTTTTCTAATAGCTCTTCTCAATCAAGGCACTGTGCTGCACAGTGGAACACTGAGCACAGATACGAGGATGATGGAGGTCACTGACCCATCTATTTAAATAAAAGGACTGTCCACAGCTGCTCTACAAATGCTACTTCTTATAGGTTTCTGTTCAAAATCTTTACTTTTGTTGCTAACGTACAACTTTAGGGCCTCATCATTAGATTCTGTGGCACAATAAACTGGAGTTGTACAAATATGTAGGGAATCATTAGTGTGAACAGTAATTTGAACTCTACACAGGATTTAGACCCTAATCTTTCATAAGATTATGCACGTGCTTAAATCTATCTACGTGTAAAATGCTATTACAATTAATCACTAGGAACAAGTTGGTTGAGGGAATCAGTGAAAGAACATTTACTCCATGTCTTATAATTGGTTGAATCTGTTTCTTATTAATCAAACCCTATTTAGCACTTTAGTATTACTTATGCTTAAATTAAAAAGCTGGCTGCCCATTTTGTTTCACAGTTAACATTTCTCTTCCACATGGAACATTTTTCTCAGTTAACCCCCTGTTTTCTCTAAGGGGAGGCTACGATCAAAACTAACAATATCACCCAAGGAATTTTAAGTCTCTTATTGTACTAAGGGCCTTAGAGGCAGATTCAGGAAAAGATGTAGAGTTGCAAATGGGACTCAAGCACCCAAATTTCCCACAAGTCCAAACTCATGACCTTGAAAGCTTGCTCAATTGATCCTAGCAAGGAATACACTCCAAAATTCCTGTATCTTTATTTTAAACTTGAAGTGACACTTTAGCTTAGACTAAGTTTAAGTGCGATTGAGTATAACAGCACTTACCTTGAAACCATGTTTGAGCACAAATTTGCAATAACAAATTCACAAGTCCCAGTTAACTGATATTGTTGTAGGGAGCATTATATGATAGAGCCTTCTCAAGTCTACAGATAGCTATCTCTAAGGATAAAAAAAATATATCTGAAGTAGGCTCTTATTTCCTCAATAAAGCTGAGTACTTTTGCAAAAAATAAGTAAGCATATGACGAGGAAGAAAGAGAAGCCCAGACTCAACAACCTAGTAAAACACACACTTTGAAAAGGAACCTGGCTGCTTGTTTATGCATAATAATTACTAGAATAAGTCTAGAAACTCTACTCACTTCTCTCCCCACTACATTTCCACTTTCTGATGCTGTAAATGTTGCTTACTTTTTTTGTCCCGTAGCACATTTCCATCAATAGGAGCGACGAGACAGACACACCAGCCGATTCCCTCCCCACGAGGAAATGGCGGCTGGGCACCGCCTCAAGCAAAGGGCGGGAGCCGCACACACGCTCTCTCTGCAGCGTGCGATGAGGGAGGCGCCATTTTGTGAGGGGGGTCGAGGACGTAGCTGCGGCTTTAAGGAAATTACGATCGACGGCGGATTTCTGTTCTCTGTTAAAAGGTAACTCGAGGCGTTGCTTTTAGAATAGAGGGAACTGCTGAGTAAGGTGAGATTTGTGGCTGTAGTAGCTGGTTGGGTTGTTTAAGTGTCTGTTTGTGGTTGAATGCCTGTTTTCTCGTGGTTTGCTGAGGAGGGTGAGGTTGGCGGGAAGAGAAGGGAGCTCCTGAAATGGTAGAACAGGGGGGTTGCTGGTTGTTTCCTTAGAGGCGGTTAGGGAGTAGTCTCAAAGGCAAGTTTTAGGGGTGGGAGGGAGGTATAGAAGAAGCCCGTGAGGGAAGTCTGCCTCCCTCAGGAAGAAGTACAGCTGCAAAAAAAAGACTGCTCTGTGTAGGTATGTAGGTAAAAGTTCATTATCAGAGTTGTTTATTTAGTGGTTTGGTAAAGAGTTTTAAGGGGTTTGGGGTTTCTGTTGCTTTCCTAAGTTGTTTGCTCAAGTTTTAAAAAGAAAACTGTACAGAGTGGAAGTCTGATACACCTGCTTGAGGAAGGGGGCAGCTTTGGCTGACCCAGATTCCTACTTTGTAATTCATTAGTTTAGAGCAGCTCTCCCACTCATTGTAATAGTAATTTTTTTTATAGAAGAATGAATTGCCAAATTTTCTCTATGCAAAACAGAGACAACAAGGGTAGAGGCTGCCTAATGTGAGGTTCTCAATTCAAGTTTCAGGGCAAAGAGCTTAATGTTTAATGCATCCAGGTCTAATAAATTGGACCTACTAAAAGCTTTCTGTATAAACAGTTTTGGAGAGGTAAAATTGCCGTCTTCGAAAGCTTAAAAACAGTTGAGGAGATAAAATCACTGGGTAGTGAAAAAACAGAAACCACCAGGTTCCATCTGCTTCCTTATCCTTTGCTCCACTGCAAAATCTGGCTATAATATGTGAGTAGAGGGTGCTGAACAGCTTGAAAGGTTAGAGTGTGATTAATGAGATGATGTGTGGATACCACGTGGTAATCCCCCTACACGATATCCAATTCAATTTGGCCTACATCATGTTGTAGAAAAGACTTAAATAGTCTTTCAGGCCCAGAAGAATAACATTATTACAATCCTCTATCCCTTCTTAATATGATTTTCTCAAAAGTAGTTTTAGTATGGAGAAATAGTTACAATAACAAATAGAAATAAGTTAAAAGAAAATATTCCTCCACCCTAACACAGAACTTGGAGAATTGTTTATTTATGAGTTAAGCTATTATTTTCAGACAGAAAGTTCCAGTGAGGTAAGTTGAAATTTAGGAATTAATGTAATGGTAAAATACAAACTGTTCAAAATCTGTTTCCTTATGAAAAAGAGGACTCACAGAGGAAATCCTGAAAAGGACAACTCTACGTGTATAATATTGTGAAAAACTTTAATTAGTGTTTTCTATAATAAGTTGGTTATGCAAAAAGGGACTTGAAGAGATTAAGGAGGAGCAAGTTAATATTGGGG
>VXBJ01000347.1:1984439-1996174 GCA_013400055.1 Nycticryphes semicollaris
AAAGACACAGTCTGCTTCTGACTTAGTTTTGTTCGTGAACCATGTTCATCAGAGTGTCAGGAGTGGCTGGAGTCTCGTGTGTGCATTTTGAAGAAAATAGCAATAGTGGTTTTGGCCACTTAGTCATATTACAGAATAGAATTCATTTACCTAACGAAACATCCTGTGCATCTATGCCTGACTTTTTTTTTTGTTTTTTACATAGTAGTTCTTTACATCATGACTAATTTTGGTCTATGAAATCATTCACAGAAAATACGTTTTTGTGGACTTACCTTGACATTTTCAAGAATGTGAAATTTAAGGTGCCTGTTGCTGCTCCAAGGGAATGTTGAATTTTGGCGTATTCAATGCAGTAAGTGTTCCAGCAATATAGAGAAGAAAAAGGTGGCTAGGAGGAAAAGAGCTAAAAAACCTATTCGTGGCCTTACTCTGGTTTGGGTTTTTTTTGGTTAAAAAAAGTCCCAGTGAAATTGCAAGTCTTTGTTAAACATGAACTTACAGAGGTGGTTAAGTGCTGGTTTTGATTCAGATTTCAGATGTGATATATTTCTTCATTATGAACAGCACTAATTGCTACTGTACATTAAATTGCCACGTTTTTCCTTCTATTGCAAAACGTCTCTTTCTCAGTCCCTCTGAAGTTCAATTTTCCTTATCTTTTAACTTGGTTTTGCATTTTCCCTCATTATCCAATCACCTTTCAATTCATGACCTACAGAGAATGTGAGAAGGGCTTTCCAGCATTCAACTCTCTGGTTAATGAGCCTCCATGAGATGTGGAGATTCATTTATCATTTTAGTGTTTGTTGCCTTTAGACAGTTTTACTTCAATATTTTGTACTCTCTGGATTTCTTTGCATGGATACCTCTTTTACAGCCTCATCTTCCTCATTTGAAATGAATGTAAAGAATAGTAAACGCAGATGTCAGCAGCACAAAAAATCACCCTCACCTTTCTCATTCTGTTTTGGGGGAGTTGGGTCTGGCAGTGGCCAAAGGCAGACTAGGTATTCTGAGAACCAATGTGACCCCTTTGGACCTTCAATAAAATGTAAATCTGATTGCTGTTTTCATGTGACTGGTGACTTGTGAAATGGGTGCAACTGTTACAGGAAATGTTGTGATAAATATAGCAGCATTATAATACTTTAAATACTTTAACTATAGACTTATTTTGGTTTTGTTTCTACATAGTGAGTTGTAAAGATTCTTGGAGTCACTAAGTGTTTATCTACAAACTCTTCATTCTTTGGCCAAAGTTTAAATACAATTTATGCATTTGCATTACCTATCAACAGGTATCAATTCTCTGTTTCGATCTCTTAGTGTTTCTTTAAAAACTGTATATACTGTTTTTGAAAAAAATATAAAAATGTTTATATACACACATATAATGAAGGTAAATATCCAGAGCCAGGTGTTGGAGTGGTAAATTTCTACATGTGATTCACAACTCGGTGTTAGAGAACCGGCAGGCACTGGCCAAATTTGTGTTCACCCTGTTTGTAGTGAGGTTTGAATTTACATGCGATATTCTCCTATTTTCTGCTCTGCAAGAGAAGCAGATGGGAACAAAGGGAAAAGGTACTTGGGAAATCACATGAAGCAACAGGAAGGTAGATGGCATTTTTATGGGATCACAGCCTTGCTGCTGTATGTGTGCCTCAGAAACATCACCAAATAGATGTGCACTCGCAAGAACAAGCTTTTCTCAATAGTTGCGAACCAGAATCAGTAATCTAATTTGTGAGTATGAAGTACAAGGAGGGTGTTATAGGCCTTTGTCTGAAGCACTGCACACTTCTTTAGACTCTTTACCTGAATGCTGCAAAAACTGATTCTGTGTCTGAATGTAATATCGTTTAGTTGTTGCCCCTCGTAAGCAGGCTGCAAGTGCTTCTTTCCAGGGTGTATGGCATGAACTGGAATGTACTTCAGGACTCATAAAATACACTCATCTGACCTAGTCAGAATGCCATGTTATGATTGTTGTGAAGCTTCAGTTAGAGTAGGGAGAAACAGCATGTCCCCGTCATGAAAAGAGTGCGTGCTCCTCAATTCTTGTCTGGGTTATATGTATGTTACTGAAAGTTAAGCTCCTACAAATAACGTATCTCACTTAAAGGAATAGTTTGCAAGCCAGCACCTGTTTCACCAGTACTTCTGTACTGAAGCAGAGTTGCAGCTAATACTGTGCTATATCAGGTTATATATCTCTCTCTCACGGATACATATCTTGTGTCTTATAATAATTTTTGATGCTGCTGTAATACTGCTAAGGTTATGTTCCTGATGCCTATAGATTCCCGATCTTTATTATGGGCCATTTACATAAATTTGTCTTAAAGCTTGCAACCAACATGTTGGGTTGAACAAAATGGTAAATCTGGTATGGCAAAATATTAGAACTTTAAAGTTGTAATTATAAAAATATTTCCGGCATAAGTAAGCATGTCTTTAATTTCAGTGAAATAAAAATGTTAATTAGCTAAGAGCTCTGAGGAAAAAATGCACTAAAAGAATAAGCAGTAAGTCCAGATAATTTGCTGCCTCAAGGGCAGCTTCTGAATCAACATTTTGAAATATATGAGTTTACATGTAACTCAGTGATATATTTTTATTACTTTTAGTCATGTTAATGGCAAGTAAATACTTTTAGGCAATTCTGTGGTGTAACTTTTTTCTTTCTTCAATTTGAGTCATTATTTGAATATGTAAATAACACTACTAATTTATTGCAATGGGATATAGTAGAAAACCTGTGTGAAACTGACTCGTGCTTAACAGTATGTCTGATTTTTGAAAATTTAGACATCTAAACTACTAAATAAGAAATTCCAATTCTCTTTCTAATTGATTTAATTCAGGAACTGATAGAATTAGTTTGTATAATGGAACAATTGTCATTAATTTTGTGTGAATATTGCAGAGAAGTTAGTGATGGTGAATTGCCTCTATTGCACTGTTTCCTTTTTGACAAAGTTTTATAAACTGACTTGTATCATCCTACAGATGGTAACTAATGGAGGGAGTAAAAATATTTATGCAATAAACAGATGGTGAAAAATAATTTGCATTGCAGTATACTTCCCTTGACACATTAGGTTCTTGTCACGTGATTAGAAGTGATCAATTACATGGTTTGGTGAGGTATTGCTTAGAGATGAGCCATAGTTGATCATGTGCAATGCCTTAATCCAACACCAGCTTCATAACTAACATGCGGAGGTAAGTTATAAGCTGTTGTTAGTGTTGTATGGTATAACTGCGCCCTTGTTTGCTGCCTGGTGTTTCCTAGTTGTGGGTAGTTCTCTCTCAGCTGCATAGATGAGATGTTGTCCATCCTTCAGGTTCTCCACCAGAATGATGACTCCTGCAGCAATTCTGGGAAACGGTCACAGTTATTAATTAAAAGGTCAATCCCAGAAGTGTATCTGTCACAAACAATGCAATGTTAGTATAAAAGGCAGTTACCAATCTAATAGCTGAAGTGAGTAGATAGCTAAACTTAGTACAGAACGTCCACTGAGTAAGGTGTTTGCAAGTCTGCAGATACTATTGCTGCTATCTGGGGAAAGAATTTGTGTGAGATGCACAGCATGAGTTTTGGGGGTTTATTTCATTGCAGTGCTGGAAGTTGTTTAAACAATGCTAGACACCACTAATCGCATTTCCATGAAAATCTAAACAAAGCATTTAATTTTAACTTGAGTATCAGAGTAGTACTTAATCCATTCATACTTTTCAGTAAATCTTACTACCACCAGCACCAGCCAAGTGGCACCTGGAGTTGACTGAATTTCCTTGGGAAATGAGACTTTCGATTCAGTTCCTTGCTCCAAACTGGGTCTTTTTTGCCATTTCCCATAGCCTCTCTAGACTACCACCTCCTTATTAAGATATTTTATGAAAGCCAGCCAGTTTATCTCTAGTCTTACAGAGATTAGGTGAAGAAAATAATACAGAGGCATTGGCCCTAAAAGGTAATTAAAGAGTGAAAAATCTGCTAGTCCATTTCTCTGGCAGTGTTTATAAAGACAAATAAAATACAGGTTAATGCATTTTCTGATTATGATAATGTTTTGATTTCACCAGAATGGTTTTTCATGCTGTAAACAGCTTACTAGAGAGTATTACTGAAAATACCTTCAGATGTTTTTTAAATAGATGACTGGATTGTATCATATCTAGTTCGTTTACAGCCAATGAGCAAGTTATAAGCAGAGAAACCTGAAAAATACTAAACTTTACATAACTACTAACAAAGTAGTAAGGTTTCATATTTTTCCTTATAGATGCCATTTAGTGAGCTTTGCTAGATACAGTTTTCTGATTAAAATAAAGCTGGCTAGAAATAAATTAAAAGTAAACTCCTGATAATTGTTTTATATTATAATGTTTTTAATCACAGCTCATATCAGTTGGATGTGTTTGCATTGTGCTATCATGCCTGCCATGATGCTGGTGTATTTCTGATTGCATCACCGACGACATCAGCTGGCCTGCAGAATGGCTGAACCTGGATTATGATAATGAAATTCACATGAGTGTTATTAAAAACACAATCTGATTTTAAATTGTAGTTTTGTATTTTTGCTCTGGGAAATCAGTATTCTTAATCAGCAGGGTTCCAGGTACCTTCATTGTTCTTTGATTTCAGAGAATGATATCAAAGTTGTTGTTGTTCAATATTTTTTAAAACCTTAGGTTTGAGGAAGGTAAATTACCTTTAATCTCCATAGACTTGTCACTTAAGACTCACAATTTGTTTGTCTTTTTTGACCATAAAAAAAGCAACTGAAACAGCTGTACTCTTATTCATGGCTCTGTATTCTCCAAATCACTATTCATAATTTAAAAGAGCCCACACACTGTGAGAAAACCTTGCATGTCAGAATTAATTGTTCCTGTGCCATTCACCGAGAGTTAGAGCTGCTTGTTGTAAAGCAGGACAAATCTATCTATAACATGACTGTGCACACTGAAATAACGTTAAGTGTTGTTCTGACCAAGCTAAACTTGTGTTAGAAAGTGTGTAAATGCACGCATGCAGTCATGAGGAGCCATCCAAACAGCTAGTCCTTTGTCTTCATGTAATTTAATGATAACTGTGTGCTGCCAGCTCCTCAGCTGGGGTCTTAAATCTTTGGTCTTTGCATCTCTATAACTTCACTGAAACAATGTCACTTACACCAGCAAAACATCTGGTCTTTCTGCTTGTTAGAGTAAGATTCGCTGGAAAATGGAGCAGAGCTAAGTTGGTTTTGTTTTGGTTTTTTTTTTTTTAAAGGAACATGTCTCTAAGCCCTTGAACTTGCCTTAGGGTTACTGGGGCAAAAATACTACAAAATCTAGCATGGAAAAAATCAAACTCCTCTTTGGTCTGCTAGACAATAGCTCAATGTAACATCAGAGTGTCTGATATAATAATCCCATTCTGTTTGTTTGTACCTTGGTTTGATTTCTCTAGCACATCAGTTTCCTCCATACCTTAATCTCTTGTATCAATGTCAGTGTTGGGACAGATGCTGAGGTTGCACAGATCTTGAAAGATCACTGAGGAAATATGGAGGTTCTTCTGAAAAGCTACTATTGCCTCCTTGTTTTACAATTACCAAAAGGTTAATCTTGTCTCCTCTATTCTAGAGCCAGCTTGTTTGAAAAGAAATTTTTTTTTCCTTATTTGCTGCCTGCCCCAGCCAAGCTATGGTAGGACTGTGGGGAAAAGCCTGTTCGTTAGGCTGCTGAAGCTGGCACAGCAGACCAAATCTTCCTTTTTAGAGTTCTGGGCATTTTCTTTTACCATCAAAGTAAATATTAAGGCATATATAATATTCTGTATTTATGTCATAACATAGCAAGTCTAGAGACACTGACCCTCTGTTCCCCTAACTTACAGTCATTGTAACCCTAAAAATGGAAAAAAAAAAAAGTTCCCAGATCAGTGTTGTAGACTTTTTCTAATGTACAGGTACATTCTTTGAAACTCTTGGTTTTATACTGAAGTCCTTAGCTAGTGTGTCTTAAGGTGGAGGTTGACAAAAATGGGCGTTGTTCAAAATGTAACTATTTTTAGGTATTTCCAGCTCCTGTGCTATGTTCTTGTTAAGAAAGCAGGAGAAAAAGAGGAGAGAAGAGGAAGATAGGATGGATGCCTTTTTTCCTGTGAACTTCATTGTATTAGCATAGCACAGAGAGTCAACAACAGCAGTAGTGGTAACCTTGCATATTCAGCTCAGGCAGTGACCCAGGAGCTAGAGTGAGTGAGATTCAGAGGAGCTCTGAGACCAGCTTACTTTACTCTATGGTGACTTACATTTTTCATTGTGTTTGACATTTTTGAGGCTGAGGTTTGTTACAGTCTAGAACTTGGAGCACGAGGCTGGAGAGATGAAATCTTATAGCAATATAAAAAAAGAAAAAACATTCTGAAGGAAATGAGTGAGGAATTGAAACAGTCGGGTTTGGAAGCTTTTTGTTAGGTAGTTGCAATAAATTATTCTTTTGTGATACAGTGAAATGAAATATGTACACAGAATTCTTAGAACTTCCAAATATAAACAAATAATTATGCTTTCCTTTAACTTAGTATGAAAAAGCTGTCAGGATAGCTTTTGATGAGTACAATTGCACAATGCAACTACCAGACACTACTGAAGTTTCATATACATTTTTATCTTATTTTACTAATTTGAAGTTTTGACTTCTATGACAAATGGAAGTCTTAAAAATAGGCTATGGCTTCTTGTAGCTTTTCATTTTCTTTTTTGTAAAGGAAGTGTACCATCTTGGTAAATAACCTTTTTAGTATAGGAAATATTCTCACTGTTCAGAGGTAACAAAGAAAGTGTCATTCCAGTAATCGTGTGCTGTTTGCTACAATTACAGCCCTCAACCTATAATTCAATCTGTGTGGGCACACCATACCTCCATGTGAAACTCCATTGACTTAATGGATTTTACATTGGTATTAAAGACCAATTTGTGTGTCTTAGATTATAAAGTCAGGCTAATGTGCATATCCCATAAGCATTTAAGGACACATTCCTAAACTGTGACAAGCATAGAAATTGCACAAAATGAGTAATAAGTCTATGTTTATCAACTGTACATTTGCTCAGCAGTACTGAAATTGTGAAATTCAATGCTGCAGGTTGTTGTGGAGGCAGAGAGTATAAATTGGGGTTAGACAGTTTCATAGAGGAAAAGTCCTGATGGGGCTGTAGAGCCTCTGAATCGGGCTTTATAGGAAACCCACTAACTGCAGATAATTGGTGCCTGGGAGGATATATCTAGACATGATTAGTGTGTCCTCTTTCTGAAACCTGCTTTGGTCCTTACTGGATAGTACCAAGTTTCAGTTGTGAAAGAAAAACTATCAGCCTTCTGGAAGAAGATGGGGATACAGAAACTGAAAGCAAGTTGTGTAGGGAAGGGGAACAAGATCTGAAAAAAGGAAGATGAGTCAAGTTCAAAGGGTCTGAAATTTTAAATGAACAACCGGGAGGGAGTTCAGCAGAAATACAGTATTTGACTTGATGGGTGTTGATCTTGTCTTCTCTGACTTTCTATTGAAAGAATGCAAGCAAAGAAATGTGGGAAAGGCTTACTTTATTAATGTTACTCTATGTTTAATTTTCAAAAGCAGTAATTTTTTCAGGGGTCTCAGAAATTCACAACACTTTTTTGAAGTACTGTTAAGAGCTTATCACCTGAAAAGAAAATAAGAAGCTATAACTTATTAAGTAGCTCAGTTGTGTGTTTGAGCAGCTATTTGAAATCAAAAGAAATGCTCTGTATTATTTCTAGTAGTATTTGTACTTTACCATCTGCTTGGGAGCTTTAATCATGAGTACATGGAAAATAACAGAGTTTGTGTACTTACATTGTATATCCCAAAAAGCCAAGGTACATCTGCAATAATATAAAAAAATGTTTATTGCTTAAAGTGCAAAGAAAGAGTTGCTAAAACAGTTAGCCTTTTATTTGTTCTTGTATAATAATGTGTTCTGAAGTAAAATCTGAATACCAACAGCCAAAACAGTTATTACAAAGCATACAGGCAGAGTTCTGAACAGTTGTGGGATTGTATATACCTATCAACAGCTTACTGGAGGCTGACTGCAGAGTCTATAATTATCTGAGGCTGAAATTCTGAATCTATCATTCTTTACCATTTGCCATCGCACAAAGTAGGTGACTCGTATGTTAATTGTTTAAATAACTGAGTCACTAATGCAGTAGTTGTGTGTCTCTAGGTCAGGCCAGCAAATTAAAAATGGCAGTGTTTCAGCGTATAACTGCATCCCAATACCATAAGTACCCTAAGTCACATATTTTTGTGTTCTAAGATGCTTTGGGAGTTGACAAGAGTTTGCACTGTTGGCAAAGTAGGAAGGAAAATGAAGCACAGAAATGGAAATGTGTTTGAAAATGCAGAGCGAAGTAGCGAAGTTGGAAATAGAATCTTACAACTCTGAGAAACAGGTACTGTAAGGGCTGGAACGTACTTTGATCCAAGCCACAGCCTAAGGCAAAGTTGGAATTGAAAAGGCTTTCCATTGGCTTCATAAATTAGAGTTTAAATACCTTTTAAATTCTTTTTTTTATCTTTTTCCTGTTGTTCCTTTTTTCTTTATCTGTTAGGACTTTTCTGGAAAATGTAACAATTTTTCCGAGAAACCTACAAGCTTTTTAATCACATTGTGTTTCTAACAAAAGTAAAGAATGACCCAATTCTCTACTTTTCAGGACTAATAACTACCTTCGTTTGATTATATTTAAAGTATTATCTCTGACACCTAATAGAATGCTAGACATGAACAAAAAGATGAGTATGGAATGACTTACGTGAGAGTCTTCTGTTTTCTGACACCCACTGTTAGTGCTGAGATGAATGCTTTTTGGAAACAACAAAACAGGAAATACCTACTCAAGTATGAAAAGTAAGAAAAGCACCATATACTTTGCAAACTTAAGAATCGGTTCTTAAGCAGCGGATTTTTGCTGGGCTCATTCTAATTAATTTTGTTAAACATATCAGAAACACTTGTTCCTCTGCATGGTGTCACGAAACTGCTTGATTTCCTTTTACTAATTTTTTTTATGTCACTTTGGGAAAATAGGTTAGCTGTGGGATGCCAGCACTGAAGTGCGTAAGTGATCTTTAGTCACACAAATCTATTTTTGTGATAAAATTGGTAGCAAGTAACTTAAACTGTGCCATGAAGAAAATATAAGAAAGTATTTTTATGTTTACTTAAGCCTTCTTTTTCTTAATATAGTCTGCTTTTCAGTCTTACTTTATGATGCAGAGGGTCCTATTATGTGCAGCTCATTAAAACCTTTACACATTCCCTAAACTCTCTCATATAGAAAGTAATCGTCTTGGTAGCACTCTTTACGGCACTGTTTGGCCTCTGAAGATATTATGATGTGCAAGAAATGTACTAATTTACCTTAATTTTATAGAGTACATGAGCTCCTTTAAAATGAAATTGGTCAATAAACTAGGCTGGTGCTAAGTATAAGATCACTGAGGAAGACCATTAAAATCTATCAATCTCAGTTATCGGACAAGACCTCAAAAAATGCAGTTTCAAGAACATTGTGACATTCTGATACAGTAATAATGCATTGCTTTAGACTATCATAAAGATACAGCAAGTACAACTAAGAAGTATTTTTTATTTTCTGATTCTTAATCCAGCAAACTAGTTTCCACCTTGAAGGTGGAGCAGTGTAGCGGCAAGAGCTGATGATCACAGTGATCACGGAGGGCACCTGTGTAATAAACCTGTTACCTTGCAGTTCCAAGATGGGGCAGAATATTGTATAAGTAAAAGGAGTCTATAAGGGAAGGTAAAAGAAAAAACTTGAAATTTTAATATACCTAGAATTTATAATAATCCTACTTAGTCATTCATGGTCTAAGCCCTGCCCCTCCATTAGTGTAGCATAGTATTTGGGAACCAAAATGTAAGAATTTTACTTTATTATGATATTTATATCCTCTAATAATAGTACCTGATGTTAGACACATTTGTTTTTACACAAATTAACATAAGATTGGGAAAATTGAAAAGAAACTATGTCTCTTCTCTGAAGAGCTGATGGCTCTTTACAGGATCAGGCACACAAATACAGGAGAATGCAGTGGTTTCTTAAAATCACTCAGGAGAACAGCACAGGTAGAACCCAGGTTCCCAGGCTCAAATAAGTTAACAGACCTATAGGTGGTCTTGCTGTAGCAAGCACTAGCAAGGCTGATGAAACAGTATGCTAATGAGAAAGGACACTTCATTGTAATTTAAAAGAAAAAAATCCAACCCCCAAAACTAGGAGATTGCATGCTTGTATCTCTCTATCAGCAGCTGATTTCAAGCTCCACTGAGGCTAAAGAAGGAACAAAGCTGTTTCAAACAGCTGCTTTTCAAACAACTAAATTCATTTCCTGATCAGAGCAGAATTTTAAAGCTCTTAAAACATCGAGTTCCACCTGAAAATGAGGGTAGAAGCAGCCAAGAAATTAAATGATTTACTACCAGACCATTTTTACTAGCAATGTGCCTCCCTACTAGCAATGCAACTTAAGAGCCTGGAGCAATTCACTTTTCTCTAATGGGTTCCTTCCATGGCCTTCACTCAGAACAGCCAAGAGCAACAGAAGGAGCTTGTTCCTGACCTTTACTCCTAATAGGAAAGAGATAAAGCTATAGCAGTGGTTTCTTGCAGCAGTTTTACAACATAATGCAACAGCTCATTACATATGGCAGCCTGACCTATATATCGAATAGGTCAGCCTTTCAGGCAACCTGTCTTCAGCCTTCCAAAATGTCCCAGCAACCTCTCCTTGTCATCTCTTGTTCTGTTTTGTTTCTTATGTTGTTGCTGTATGTTTTGCTGCAGACATACTGTGGCATTCTCTTGTGAACAGCTTTCTGTGTCTTTTAGGTCTGCTGTGCTGTGTTGTTACCCCAAATTCGCTCCCTTTTCTGGTTTCACTTTCACTACCAATTAGGGAAGTTGTTCTTCCCCCTCCTCAAAAATGACATTCTGGAGAGAAAGGACAGGACCTACAGATGAAGCAAAGATCATACATTAATTTGGCTGGTTTGTTTGTTGTAGTATGCAGAAGGGGATGAGGAAGGAGAGAGGAGGCATTTTTCAGTATCAGACTGAAACAATTTTTTTTTCAACATTTTAGTATGACTTGGTGATACTACTTCACCTAGTAGAGATTTGGTGAAATTAATATACTTCTTTTCCACTGAAGTACAATGTCTATGGGAAAAGCATGACAGAATGAATCAAGTAATTGTTTAGGTTGGAAGGAACCTTTAAGATCCAACTGTTAACATCACACTCCTGAGTCCACCACTAAACCATGTTGTGAAGTGCTACATCCACATGTCTTTAAACTACCTCTAGGGATGTGACTCTACCACTTCCCTGGGTGGCCCGTTGCAATGCTTGACAACCCTTTGGGTGAAGAAATTTTCCCTAATATCTAATCTAAACCTCCCCTGGTGCAACTTGAAGCATTTACAATAGTAGCTCAAGAGCTGTCTGCTCTTGTACTGAGTAAGGAAGCTTCTGTGTTTCCTCAGCCACGTTGCTCAAGTATCTGGACCTAAAGCTTTGCAATCAAGACACCTGAAAGCTGAGGCTTTGTCTGTAGATTAAAGCACCTCCTGTCTCAGGATCTTTTGTTAGCTTTGGGGGGGGGGGGG
>VXBJ01000347.1:1996192-2155802 GCA_013400055.1 Nycticryphes semicollaris
GGGGTGGCATTTCTGGAATGGTGTGTCTTTGTACAGTAAGAACCAGCCTCAGAATAGTTGTACAGTAATGTGGGAAATTTCAGATTGTTTTAGTGAAGTGTTTGGTATTCCTTCATAAAGAGAAAGGATGAGACTTAGAGAATAAGCCATCAGTTCATTTAGCTGGAGCATGTATTTGGGAGTGAAGCAGGACAGAGGAGAAGAAAGTATGTTCAGTTTCATGGGAAGCTTTTTTCTTTTGTCTTTTCTAACAGCACTATGTTTGTTGGAATGCTTTGGGACTTACTTAGTACAAGATTGCAGTGCAACTTGGGTATCCTGACTTTACTGTTAAGGCTTTACATGTCTGTGGGCAAAATTAGCATATGGAATGTATTACATTGGTGTGACTGAAACATTTGAGATAGTTACCAAACTTACATTTAGACACATGCTAGCAGAGAGCTATCACGCTACACTGGTTTCTTTTTAAACAGGACTAGTAGAAAATTGTTTCCAGCAAGCAAATACAAGTTAAGCACAGATGGGAACTTGGCCTGCAGCCATTTTATTGACCTGAAAGGAAGGCGCTTTTCAAAGCGTAACTGGAACTGTTTAAATAGTAACACTATAAGCAAGAAGCAACCTTCTTTCCTCCCAGCCCTGCACTCCTATCCTTCCCCCACCCTTAAAAATCAAGGCAGTCAAATGTCCAATGCTGTTAATACTAAGGTAAGAGGCAAACTAGGAAAGGCAAGAGCCTTTAAAAGTGTGTGATCAAACCTGTATTCACATTTATAGCATTTCACATCTTTGTTTTTGTGATCAAATATATGAATATAAACACAGAGCTGACAAAAGTCAGATCTTTAGCAAGTCTGTCACGTAAGCGTTTCACTCGCTGCATCAAAGCTGTAAGGAGATATGCACCTACTTGGCATGTCTTTTCTATGCTTCTCCATGAGTGGATGAGTGTAGGTGCAGCAATGGAGATGACAAACAGGAGCTAGAAGAAGTACAGGAGACTAGCAGGGCAGATTGTTCCAAAGCCGAATCTTGCCCACCCTAATTTCTCATTCAGCTGTCTGCACACCATGTCACTTTTGACCAAATCCCCAAATGGATTTCATTTAGGCTCTATCTCTGAATAATTCTGCTTCAAGGTGGATTGCTTACAGAAATCTCAAATTCATCCATGCTTTACACAGATTTGCATTGGGGAATATGTACCCAGAATACACAATCTTGATACTGGGGCGGTACTGAGTGCTTACATCAAATGTGTTACACTGTACTTTAAAATGTTTACATTGTCAATACCATATTTCTTGCTTCCATTTTTTTGACTATTTGTTGTTTGATGCATTTAGGCTTTCACAATTTGAGAGAGGCGGCTAGGGATGCTTAGTGGTTTTTCACTAGTGGGAATACTAGTGTCTTCTCCCAGTATTTTTCCAAGATACCATTAAATCTTTTTACTTAACTCCCCTGGGCTGTGAGAGCCTATGCAGCTTTATATCCAGTCTTGGATACATCCCATTGGACATATCAGTGAACAGATATCCTCTATTTATTAAGGCCTTTGTGCTGCTTAAGCAATGATGTTTCTGAAGAGATTGAAAATATATTCTATTCCTCCAGAAAAATAATACAGAAGTTCTAAAATATGAAATCTTAGGAAGACTAGAAATGCATTGACTCACTTGACTGTAAATGTGAACTAGAATAAAAATGTTTCTTAACTGTTCCTGCAGTAGGATAATGCTTGAAAAATATATTGACAGTATTTCTGCTTAGTTACATCCCTAAATATAAGATACCATATATGAAATGCAAGATGATTCAACAGAGTTTATTATTCATCTGGTCCGTGGTAACCCAGTTAAGAACGCTGTACAGAAGCTGCACAGATCTTGAAAAAGAGCTAACAATTAGCACCTGAAGCACTGTAAACTGGATATAAACAGACTACAGGTTTTTTTTCTTCATAAAACCATTTAAATTTAATTATTAACAGTCTCTGGCTTTTATTTTTCATATGTAACATGTATTTCTAATAACTGAATGCAACAGAATGGCTGATCGGTATAAATAAGGGAAGGTAGTTTGGCTCAGTGATTTGATGCTAGTCAGTACATGGAAAAAACCCAACTGTTTGATTTCAAGAGGTTGTGAGACTGGGGTCTACAGACCCATTTTTTGAAAGTTCATGAAGAGCTGCAGCTAGTGGCAGCTGGAAAGAGGCCGGATTTAGGCTAGAACAGTGTTTTGGAGCAGCTAAAAAAGGCAGTTTTGATTATTCATGAGGATTGATTATTGAGGTGTGAGTACATTCTGATAGCAAGAGCCAACAAAGAGATCTAGGAACTCAATTTAGATGCTTAGAAGCCTCATTGTTCTTTAAAAGTCTTTAGCATTCCTTAAAATTGTGCAAAATCACTTCTTGTGGTCATGACGTAATTCAGCGTAATGTTAAAGCTTTTACATCACCTATCTTTAAATAAAAACATGCCTTATGGCAAACATAACGTTACAATGTAATTAGACTCTATAGTCTGGAAATAAACCCTCATTTTAAATGCACTATTACTGGAAAGCTATTTGCACAGCAGATGTTGGGAAGATATCCACTGCTTTTCCATTTTGTCGGCTAACCTTACGCTGACAGTAGTAGTTTGTAGACATACAGACATAAATTCTCCCTAAGCGATTTGTAATGCTAACAGCAAAACTGTAAATTGCAGCTAACGCAAGAAAATGTATCTGAAATCTTCAAGCACTTTCTGAAAATGTTGCCTTTTTCTTTGCATTTAAACAGATCCTCACTGAGCTCTTCTCCTCCGGTCCCCAGCCAAAAATATTTGTTGTGCCTGACATTGGTTTATTCTGCTCAGGAGTAGTAATCAAGTGTTTCAGTTATACTTAGTGAATAGGGTAAATAGTCCCTGTAGTTGTTCATTAAAACCTCCATGATGTATGCATCAATTACCAAACAGCTTGAACAAAACAGAGGTAAATTAACTTTCTGAAACGCACTGTCATAGCCAAAAGGAGTGTAAAGCATTAAAAGTGATTTCATGGCTTAAAGTTCATCAAAAGTACTATTAGCTTTAAGTCCAATTTTCAACTGTCAAGGGGAATATTTACAATAGTAATTTCAGATCATTATCTTAACATTTCAATGCAAATAGCCACAATTTAATTCATTATTACTCACATTACATCTTTATTTTGCCACCAACTGGTGGCTGACATTTCCCAAGCTACTAGGAAGAAATGCTAATTAGACTGGTGTGCACTCTTACCCTTTCTTAATTTCATCATGTTTGCTCTTCTTCAGTGTCATGAAGCATTTCCCTCCTTCTGGTCAACCATTGCTTTTTATCCTCTGCATCTCCTCAGTGGGTCCAGTTGGCAAATTGAAATAGAGATTGGGCAAGTAAAATAATTGCCTGCTTCCTGTCTTTTTGGTAAAGTATCTAAGAATATTCACGCTAGTCTGACAAAAATGACCCTTTTCCCTCAGCCCACCCACCCAACTTAATTTAGAAAATCTGAAGTGATCTCTGGAGTGGAATAGTATATGCATTAATATGCAAATGAACTGCCAAGAAAGTTCAGATTTGCATTTAGACTGGACAAAGGGGAAGGAAATGGCTTTCTCATGCTGTTCCCTTGCATCACCACAATTTCACAAATTACTAATCCCAGAAATGATGCCAGAAGGGACTTTCTCACTACATTTCATTCATGCTCAGATGAGTTTGATTCATCTCAATGTGCCTGGCATTTTACAGTAAACCTGCAAATCTAAAGCACAAGCAGAACCTCAGCAGCTTTGCTAAGAATCAAATGTTTTTGAAATAAACACAATTAGTAAACATCAGATAAAAGATACCTTCCTGCTAGGGAATAGAATAGTAATAGGCAGGGGGTAAGGTAATTTTAGGAAAGTTTCCCCAAGAATTAACAATTATGCCAGTGATAACATCTTACGTCCATTAAGAATAATATTATTGCAGCTTGTGTATGTGCCACAAATAAAAGATTTAGCCAGTGAATGCCAGATTTATTGAGGGGAAAGGAAAAAGGAACCTTAAAGGCAAAACAGTAGTCTAGTTTGCAGATGGATAGAGTTTAATACTTCTCCTCCTGATTTGCAATCTGCAGTTTAGTCAGCTTACAAAATGAGGAATCATTCCTGGGGTTAAAATTCAAGTCTTCTTATATACATTCCGTTTCCCTCTTTTGGATAAAGTCCATCCAAGTTAAATAGTATTTTTCAGCAGATATTTTCCTGAAGACTTTCTGTAAATCTAATACCTGTTTTAATCAGGGAGCGTTGGTTAATTTTTTTTTTTTTTTNGTTAGTGTTTCTGTATCTGAAAACAGACTGGCTTTCAGTAGCAGAGGTGCCCCAGTAGGCAGGTACTTCTCAAAAATAGGTGTAATGTTGAAAAAGTACCTGCCCTGGGGCATCAACAAATAGGAATTTCAAGATCAGTTTTATGTTTGCTTCTTAATCTTTCTGGGGGATTTTTTTTTCCCTCACAGCTACTGTAGCAAAGAAAATACTGTAAGTCATCACATTTCTGTTTGCCAACATTTATTTGCCCTTTGGTTTAAATGTGTACAGTGGGAGGGTAATAGGGCAGTGCCTTTTACTGCTGGGCATACATTTTGCTGTGTCTGGTTTCTAGATGGCTAGAAATGAAGCATTAATATTTGCTCATTGAAGAAACGCAACAAAGTTTTTCTATGTCAAAGGTATTTCCCCCTCCTCCTCGTTCATCCTGCCATCCTTCTCTGAACGTTCCCCCATGGCTGTCTTCTGAGTGAATAAAGGGGCGTTTCATTACAGGAATAATCTGTACATTCTAAAACCTTCTACTGCTTCCACATGAGGAGAAGGCAGACCATTGCAGCCACCTGGTTGGTTGGTTTTTATAGCATACTGTGCAGCACAGCTGGTTAAACTTTTCCTGCCATGCCTTCATAAGACTTTTTGTGCACACAAGTCCCCATTTCAACCTCCTGCTTATAGCCAGCAGAAACTAAAATACAGACTTATTTTTGGGACTCTGATTAAGTCCCATTGTTGCCTGATGCCTAAACTGAATAATTTTCCTATGTATTTTCTAAAATGTGAATGGACAATGTCTTCTAAAATGTGAATTGGCATCTGTTTAAATACTTTGTTGAAAATGAAGATAGAGCAGTGCCCTGGGGCTATGGTGCTATGTAGCAAAGCCCAGTCTGATGTGTAGTCATGCTGGTGTAGATAGTGGAAAAAGACATGTGTTTTGGGGACAGGTCATCTGAGTGAGGCTATCAGTCCTTCCACAATCTAGGTTTAATTTAACAAATAATCAGAGGTAGCAGTCTGAGAAGAGTACCCTGAACCTGATTTCACAGAATCACAGAATGGTAGGGGTTGGAGAAGGGACCTTCAGAGATCTAGTCCAACCCCCTGCCAAACAGGGTCACCTAGAACAGGCTGGACAGGAATACATCCAGGCGGTTTCTCATCTCTGGAGAGAGATTCTCCACTAGACCAGACTGCCCAAAGTCTTATCCAGCCTGGTCTTGAACAGCTCAAGGGAAGGGGCAGGCTTGTTCACACTGTTAATCAAGGGGAAATTAAATAAAAGTGCAGATGTTAGGCATGTTAAGAAAAGTAAATTTTAAAAATTGTACTCTTGATCTCTAGTTATGGCAGGAACGTTTGTGGGTTTGCGTTAGAGCTTTAGAAATCTTAAAATACTGCAACAGCCTGTACCAGATTTATGGCAAGTGAGGTGACCCACTGCATGACTTCACTTCTCTTGTTTACACAGGAATTTAATGCATCCTAACATCGTATTTCTCAGACATTGACCCTGAGTTTCTATTTAGATGCCAATATCAAAGTAATAATTAATGATAGTCTTCATGCAGACCAATGTAACAGAACTACTTGTTAGCTCCTGCTATTTCATATCTAAATTGTGTGGCTTTTTGTGTTTTTTTTTAATAGATCACAAAATTCCAAGGAATTAAGTTCAAAGTCTTGTATCGCCCTGGTTCCATTGGATTGTCACCTATTCACGTCACTGAGGACTAGAATTTCACCTCATTTTTCTGATTGTCTTTCTGGTTCCTTTATCAAACTCTCAAAATTTCAGGAGCCAACCAGAAAAAGACACACCTGAATTGTAGCCTGGAAACTTCCATTAAATCTCTTTTCTGTGATTAGAAACACTGGAAATCAAGCTTAGAACTGGAATCTTCTACCTTAACCTGATGGTAGTTTCTGTAATTGCTGACTGTGTTGTATAAATTAATGCTGGTCCTTGTTGACCATGCCCTGGTGAAAGGCCAAAAGCACTTCACAAGTTATGGGTAGATGCAGCCTTTCACTCAGGAATGAAAGCACACTAAGAATTGCTGCCAGTAGAGCAAAGCATCAGCCTTTCTGCTGTAGCCAGAGGGGAAAAAAACTGGCTTTGACTAATGGCTAAATAAAACAGGTAAAATAAGCTTTTTTTCTCAGAAATTTTATCAGAATAACTAAGATAGTACAAACAAAGGGGAAAGGCAGAAAATTGTGAGTGGACAAAAGGCTTTAAAATAAACACATTGTTTTCTAATCTTTTTTGTCTTTCACTTCCCTTCCTGTGTAAATTTGGTCATTCTTGCCACCTTCTCCCTAATGACAATTAAGTTTAATGCCAATTCTCTCCTTTTTTCCTGAGGCTTAAAGTCTTAAGTGCTGTTGCAATAGAACAGTGACAGTGAGGCCAGATCTCTAAATAAGCATAGTACCATTCTTAGCAGCAGTTGTTTAACAATTAAAGGTGATGAACAGAGTATCTGTCTCACTCGCATTCTCACCATGAGTGGCTGCCTCAGAAACCTCTTTCACACCCTGCAGTTGGAATGCAAAGCATACATTTTTTGCACATGACCCAGATAACTGGCAACTGTCTGTCTGTGTATTGGGACGATCTCTTTCTGGGTCAAAGTTAGTTTTGTGGCTTTTTATTTGCTTATCTCCCTGTCCTAACTCCCTCTGAACCTCCAAGGAAAAGAATACTTCATGACTTCATTTGTTGTTGCCCATACCTGTCATTTGCTTTTTGTAATTCCTCTCCTACAGTGATGATGTGTGTCTTCCTCTGCCCTTTTCCTGTCACCCCCCTTTTCCCCCCCAGCTCAAAGCACATACTCTTTAGTATCCAGCACCAACAGAGTGTTCTACTTCTGTGAGATGCCATTTGACATATGGTACTCAGGATTGTCAGCTGTATTTATAATGTAGATTTGCTCTTCAGTTCTGCTGCAGCTAAGAAACTGCATTAGTCCCTTGAGCTCTGAAAGCCTCTCTGTCACAATTAAGAGATCTAGTAAACAATTAATGATGGTGCTAAATGAATTGCTATGCTGTGATAGAAAGCTTCTGTGAAAGTGTGTAAAGGTGAAGACAGAGAATGTGCATTAAGTGTGATCACATTTCTGAAACTGCTCATTATTAATAAAAGGGGAGAAAGAAAATGAAAGTGAATGTGAGAAAATGCTTTTTCTCTTTCAAGTCCCATAACTTCAGGCAGGGAGCCTCAAGTTAAAAAGCCCCTCACTTTTTTAGATAAATTTCTTTTTTTACTTTTGCGAGTCCTGCCCTTTTAGAGCAATTTTATACAGAAACTGTCCTGTCTGAAAGGCCACATGAATACTATGGAAAATTTGATCTAGTCATTAAGAAGTGCTTTGTCCAGTTGTTTCTTTTTCTCAATTGATATGGGTATTTTACTCTCTTTTTGTCTCTGGAATTATGTATATATTAAGATAAAAATAATTTGTATCCTGCAATGCACTTCTACAATAGCTTTACTTCTGGGTACTCTTATTTAGCACTTAGACAAATGTTCTTAGTGCCCAATTAGAGTACCTTAATCCACTTTGAAAACAGATTAAAAGGCATTTTTATAACAAAATACGGTAACTAACTATTAGCCATAGCTAAAAATGGTAAGAGTGGTGGAGTCACCAGGCACAGTTTTTTCTGACAGATTTGGTCCCATAATTACTGTGCAACATCATGGCCCATAGTGACTTTGAACTTTCCAAACTTGCTGCCAGATATATTAGTATTGTGCCAGTCTGAAGCAAGTAAGGAGCTGTTGTGTGGGCTGTTAAACTTCATTGGGTTTGACAAGTCCTTTGGAGGGGGCTGTAGCAAACAGTAGGAGGGGATAATGTCATCAGCAGTCCTGACATACTTCATGGACTGTTTTCTAAACCACCTTTAGTCTTTCCACCTAATAAATAAGTGTGGAGTTGCTAGTGCATGTTACATTTATGTCATAATTGATGCTCAGTAATTTCCTTGTGTAGTCAAGCTCTTAAGGTTAGACTATCTCTGTATCCTTTCTTGAAAGGCTTTCTCTTAAGCTTTCTGGTTTACTGCATAATCAGACTGATTTTTAAGCTTATTTATGGCTTTCCTTTTGGCCTAAGCCTTTCTTAGGCTTCCAGTTTGAAGAAAACAATCCTGATGAGCAGCAGATTAGCATTAAACAGCTTTCCTAAAAGAATGGTTGTAAAATCATGACAATTTTGTTGTGATTAGTTCCTGCAAATAGTGAATGTCTCTGGGCTAAGCAATTCTCTCTCCCAGTATGAGGAGTCATTGCCATCCTCTTTTTGATTATGGCAGCCTGAATGATCTTTGTCTGTCCTTAGGTGATGCTGTGGTTCTTTCTTCCAAGTACATACTTTTTCCCCTTCTCCTTGCACAGTACCATACTGCACAGTGAAGTGCATTGTCAGTTCTGAGTGGAGGAGAGTCACATCCAAGGTTAAAACATATCCCTCTGTGTTTTGAGCTCTTGGGTAGAGCTAGTATTTTCCAGTCTTATCTGGTATTGTAGCTACTGGAGCAACTTCTGTGGCCCTAAAGATAATGATCCTAGATCTCTTCTGGCATATCTCCAATATAAGGGTTATAATATCAATATTGATACTATCTTAAAGGGATGGTTGTGTCAAGTGTAGCCTGTGGAAAAAATTCTGTTTACCTGTGGTGTTAAATGAAAAAAAAAAAAAAAAACCAAAAAACCTCTTTAATTGGATATTTGGATATTTCTGGGGCTCTTTTTCTCTCTTTCATTTTTAATGATTCTGTATTAGCTATCACAATTCTTTCTGTGTGTAGGGGAACAGTACAATGTCTCAAAACACAGAAAACTGTTGAGTGTTGTATAGTATCCAGTACCTGTCTTGTTTCATCAGTGTATTGTTTTGAGGTGGTTTTGTGGGTTTGGGGTCCTTGGTTTGGTGTTTTTTTTTTTTCCTGAGGCTAAAGGCTGTCTGAAAACAAAAAACACTCTGTTGGTTGGTATTAGCAAGTTGGACTGTCACCTGGCTATTCTAACAGTGTCTGTACTTGCATTATGCTTTAGTCATGGTATGTGAATATTTTTCCCTATATACCTCTTTTGACTATGATGAGATGTGATTCAGTGACCTTGCATTATGTAAGAAAAATTATCTGAGCTATGTCAGTTGCTGAGGAAACTGGTGAAGTTATTCATAGTCTTCATGAGTTTCTGTAACAGGCACAACAGGGATTGGATGGTCTCTGGATATGAGTGGGACAGGAAATGTATTTCCTCCTGCTTAGGACAGGAGGTGTACTTTAAAACCTTGAATTCTAGGGTAACTTTCTGTGAAGAGAGAACTCCTCTGCAGGAGATCAAAGGTGCCTCTCTGTGATCACTGGATTACTCAGTTTTCCTTAAAACTACTGAAAAGGAGAAACATTCAGCATGGAATGTCAGTGACAGGAGAAGTTATTTCATTTCTCTATTAGAAAAAGGACCAGTTGGCAAATATATTTTAAGGTATCCTTGCAATAGCCATTTGAATATTAATAATGGTAGCATACAAGTGCACTTTCTATCTCAGTACTGCCAATTAGAGAATGATACTCCTACATATTCTCTCTGCACTCTGCTTTTTTTGCAGTGCTTTCACCTATGCCATCTGTGATGTTTGTATTTCTTCGTGACCTTTTCAACAGTTTGTTGTTCTCATTCTTCTGTCCATGTGAGAGAGATGGAATTCTCCAAGGAAAGCTACTTGAACATATGGCAAGGTACAATATTGTAGCATGTAAACTGGCATTCATTACTGCCTCTCTGTACTGTTGACTTAATCTTTTTTTTCTCTAGTTTTTTGTTTGGCAAAAGGTTTTATCATTAATAACAGTTCTAAATTGGGGAAGGAGCCACAGTGTGTCAGAACTGGATTGAGGTGTGAAACAAGCTCATACCAGCTGAGAAGCTGACATTTGGTGTGTGTGGAATCTTCAGACATGCAAAAATACAATTGTGGGCAAAAGTTATTTTTAACAAGATGAGGTAGACACAATGAAGAGCTTAACATGCTTATTTTTTTTTTCCTACCAAACTCTACCAAGCATATGGGCATAAGCAACATGTTTTGAATACGAGGAAAAAAAAAAAACATTTGTGAGTCAGTCGTTTCTTAACTGAGGCTGCTAAGACCAAAACTGAGTGGAAGAAGAAAAGCCACAAGGTAGGAAGGCTGCCACTAGACAGTAAGGGTGTAAGTGTCAAGCAGCTTCTCACAAGAAAGGAGTCTTAGGTGTAGGCAGGGAAAAGCTATGCATATCATGAAGGTAATAAAATATTCACCTTGATGAGATGAGCCATAGATGTAGCAAAAGGGCTGAAAGGTAGACCTAGTACGGGTTAAATGATGGGGAAATTTTGCAGCTTGTATTTCCTGATGACCTTTTCAACAGCTGCCTGCTTTTGTTCTTCTGGCCATGTGAAAGAGTTAGAATTCTCCCAGGGAGGTTGCTTGAATGCCTGCCATATCCATCCATTTGTGTGAATTAAAAGGGTATTATGTGGACATCATAAAAATCAGAGAAGAGATGGAGGCTACTGAATTAAGATGGAAAACAAGTGATGCATTGTCAAGCAGTTTTGTTGTCAGAATGGAAAAGAAGTACTGGATAATTTACAAATCTGTGACAAAACTTCATAACACTTTACATGTGTTAGAAGAAAGATGAATGAACAGTAATCTGATGGACGGAAAGAATAGTGATAAATCCCCAAGGCAGTGGAGAAGGAAAGCAAAAGAATGATTTTTGCTTTGGTGGAAAGGAACTGATCTGAAATTTGACTAGAGATGTGAAGGTGAAGGAAATATTGGTGCATCACGAGCAGGGACGTGGAATGAGGTGTGGGAGGATTAACCACAGCAAGTGAACGAGCAGCACAGATTGTTGATAGGTGAAGTCAGTTTTGTAAAACAAGCAAGAGAAAAGTAGGTGAGATGGCATGAGGAAGAGACTGAAAGAAAACAAAGGACACTAATATTGCTGCTGAAAACAGCTAGAGAGGATATTATTATTTACAGTTTACAGTTTCTGCAAGGTCAAGAAAAATCCACAGATGCAGTTTAGTGAGGATTTCAGTCAATAAAGTACATATTAGCAGGGATATTTATGTTAACACAAAGTATAATTGATACTTTCAAATTTAGAGCTCAAATTCTAGTTACGGAAAGTATGCAACAGGAAAACAACCTCATTATTTTTTGCATAGTCATCTTCTAATATATTCATGTAATGTATCTTACAATTCAAAGAAATTATCAGGGTGACAGTTATAGACTGAGGTTGGCTGTTAAATGTGCACAAGTTGTTATACAAATCAGTGGTGACAAAATAAGATGTTATGTTGCCTAGTCAGAGAAGCTGTAGATGACACTGCAAAGCATCCACTAGTGTGTGGCACTGTATTAGTTGATGTTACAGCTGTCCTTCCTAAGATTGCCAAGAGATAAGAATTTGGGGAGTGAAAAGTGCTGATGATCTAGAACTGGACAGATCTCCCATCAATTTTTTTAGGCAAGATACTGCACTGTTGGATTATATTAACAATTAGAGGATCTCCACTGACAAAGTTGTGGTAAAAAGCTCAGTTGAATGTTGTAGTTACAAATAATTAACTTCTTACAAAAATACGTGGGGTTCTGCCTATGTTTACTGTTCAGGAAGCCATCTTTAAACTAGTCTTTGCAAGGAAGGCCATTTTCCTTGTTAGGTTCAAACCCAGCATATTTTAAGTACTGTGACTAGCATATCAAATGAAGTGGTTGACCCTCACAGCAATGCAACAGATAACCTAATCCATTTATTATGCTTAAAAGAGTAAATGCTTCTATCAACTTTTATAGAGAGTGAAACCAGTAATCTCTGGAAAGATCTTCAGCATTTTCAAATGTTTCACTCCAGTTGACTTCAGCAGAGGTACTAGCATTTCTGTAATACCAAATTCCAAATGCTAAAGTGAAAGGGGAGCATGTGCCTGAGGAAAGCACGCACAAAACCAATTCTCTTATTCTGTGTTTACTTACTCTGTGGAGTTGTCTCAGAGCACCAACTACAATCTGCAAAAACAAGATTGCTTCCCTCTGGACCCAACTTGCATAAATATTTCAGTGGATAGATTCATAAATTTAAAAAAAAATATGTTGTGGTAAATAGAAAGGAGGAAAAAACAAATCTAAGATAGACTGATTTGTAAACCAATAAATATTACATGGTCTTTACACAATAAAGTTCCATAAAGGACATCAGATTATCAAAGTTATGAGAAACGCTTAGTAGATCTGCAAAAAGGTGACTCGCGGGGTCCTAAACAACTTGTAATTCAATTATTGATTTTATGTGGTGGTGTTGGCCTTTTAATAGCCAGCTATGTGGCATTGGCTATTTATTACTTTATTCTTTCTTTATTTTCTGTTACATCCTGTGATCTCTATCATAATCATCTCTAATTATTCAACTTAGAGAAATTCTGCACTAAGCATTGCTAACGTCCTGTGGTTTCTTTGCCCATCTGAGCTGTCATATGGTGCTCTTTCCAAAACCACATTTGTAGAGCACAGCTTTGGAACTGTTTAATTTTCTAGAGAAGAGTTTATTATTAAACACTAGACTGTCATCAAAACAATTCAATATGCATGACCTAAATCTATTTGTGGTTAAATAGTAAGGTCTGGAGGTTAATAAAAAGAACTGCAGCAAGCTGCTCACAAGATAATTCAAGAAACTTATAAAAGATCACAGAACTCCAGCCATTTTCCCATTAGGCTTAAGATAAAAAGTAAATTTAAAAGGAAGGTGATACTTCTGTATTACCGATTACCGTGTCCTTAGCAATCTTGAGAGAGATTCCAGTGTTTCAAAGTTAGGTGAGAGAAAGAAGAGCTATGTGCATTTGGCAAAAAGCTACATTTTTGGTAAATTTAGCAGAAAAGGGTGGGTTTTTTTCCCCTCTAGTAACTTTTCTTTTGGTTTTTTTTTACTGTCCTTAGCTGTGTGAGTGCGAATTGCTGGAGTGGGAAGGAGAAGAGACCTAAATCAGCTTCCAGTTCAGCATTTAAGCAAGCGCAGTCACTTCTCAAGTGCTGCTGAGTGTCACAGCAAGACAGGGAAGGGAAGTGGCACTAAATGACTCCTGAAAAGTCAGTAGGCTTATTAAGTCTTACTTAAAAAGTTGATTGGGGAGCTAATTTAGAGCTCCCCTGTCCTGCTTTTTAAGTATGATGAAAACCCTTAACAGACTCTCGCTGGTGCTAACAGATTCAGAGTGGCATTGAGTGTAGACGTGAAGTGGGAACAGGGAAACACAAAGTTAGAAGAATCGGTTACCTTTAGAATCCATGCCTGTGTGTTTTTTCCTAAAGGAAAACTGGGGGATGAAGGACATTTTACTGTCTGCTGCTGACAGTAATATTTTTTACTGTACACTGGGCCAGAGTTGAGCCATCAGAAGCCTCTTTTTATCCACTTTGTCAGTGTTTAGAAACCTAATGTGGGTCTAAAAGTCATGCATGCGCATTCTGATTTCCTAAGCAGTGTAAAGGGACTGTGGGGTAAATAACAAACACTGATGCTGTAAGAGGTTTTGTTGGTGATAATGGCATTCCCTTATTGTTCATGTGGCATCTCTGATACCACCCGAAGAGCCAACCAAGCAATGAAAAGATGGCATTGGAAACTGTTGTTCCTGCTCTAAATTGCCTCTAAGCTGAGCCTTTAAAACTGAATGTCATTTCATAGCCAACTGCCTGCCCTTTTAATGGAAATGTCAGTCCTTTAGAAAGTTCTTGTTTAGAGGAACCATGTGGTAGACAATACTGCTAATGAAGATCTTTTTCCTTTGTCTCTGCACTTGCCCTCTCTTTTCTTTCCTTGCAGCGAGATACCAGCCAGGACTCTTCAATTATGGGAAAAGCTTTTCATTTTAACAACTGTTTTGTAGACATTCTTGCTAATGCATTTTGTCTGCCTTTGTTTTTCAGCCTCCCATTTCTATTGTCATCTTTTAAAATGACAGGAGACAGAGCTTTTTCATTAGGCAAAGAGCTAAGAGGAGACAGTACAGTTCAGGCTATGCTTGGAAGAAAGAACAAAGGCTTGACTATTTAATTTTAAACTCGCTACAGATGCATATTCAACAAGTTATTATTGTCTTATGGCCATTAAAAGCGTACAAATTGAAAATATTTTGAGAATGAATTTTTAATCTATGACATCAATAATGTGACCCCCAGCAGCATCTTAGAGTAGTTCATTATCCATGGGGTGTCTGCATACTTGCCTTTCCCAGTCAAGAGTTAAAATATATTTATCAGTTTAAACTTCAGGGAAAACAGATTAAAATTAAATTAAAATGGTTTTCACCTTCCAAGCGGAGCAAGCCAAACAGTACATGTACAGGTAGTTATGTTACCTCTTGACTTCTTAAACATAGGCGGGTATGTGCATCGTATTGTGTTTCCCAGCACCATGCCACCAGGAGCGTTGATGTTGAAGCTGACTCTGCTGTTAGATTTAATGTGTCTGATACTCCATTTTATGCTAAACTTCTGCTTTTGGACCCTGGAAAGACAGCAGGGAATCTGTCTGCACAGGGTTTCCTGTGTGATTTCAGCTTTCTTAGATACAGTGTGTCTCGTGTTGACACTTGCAGGTATTCTCCTAAAGTTTCTTCTTCTCCTCTACCACACTTCTTAGCTTTGCCAGTTTTGGAATCTCTTGCAGGCTGCTGAAATAAGTGTCATGGCTGCTATGATAAATGTGTAAAATAATCCATGTTTGGACTCTCTATCACAACTTTAAACCCATACCTATCAGCTCTCAGAGAACATAGAGTATTCATACATATGCCTCAACTTTTTTTTCTAACATACCTGGTTACTATTGGAACAGAAGAACAATCCTTAAAGAAGGTATTTCCAAGTATTATTGAAATCACTATTCTGTATTATTAAACAGTGTTAACTGTCCTAAAGCTTATTTAAAGATTATTTTGATCTCTGTCTTGCTTTCCCTGAGATGGGAAGAGAGCAATATTAATTTGTTCATGAAACTCAATGAAATGTAACTGTGTGTGTATATATATACATAAATATATATATAAATATTTATATAGGGAGATGTACATAGATACTTAACAAGCCTATTACTTGGTAACTTTTTTGTTAACAAGAGATAAGGCGTAAACCAAGTGTGCTGCTATGTGTGATGGTTTTGTCTGCTGAAGAATACCTTAGTCTTTAGTTCTAAAATACAGACCATTGCTGGGCTACCAATAGTGGAAGTAACAGACTGACCCCTCAGATATCAAAACATAGAGCCTTCACAAGTGAGCATGTTATTAACGTTACCGCTATGTTACCTGAGTCCTTCATTGTACCAAATTGTGTGTTGAATTCACTTTCTGCATATTGTTTCTGTACTATTATTATAATAATCAGGAGGTTGAATTTATTTAATTGCTCCAGTTAGAGCTTACTCTAAATTTGCAGTATGATTGAGTCTGCATTAAAAGGGAGACAAAACTAATTTTATTATTAATGATAGGCTGAAATAGATAAAAGAAGCATTATTCTTTCTGTATTTCTAGTTAAATGCTCAGAAAACTATGTGGGATATGCAAGACAATCCTCTAACATTGCAAGAGTGGCTTCCAGCTGAGACCAGTTTAGCATACACTTAACACCTGCTGGCTTACCCAGAGGGAGGCTCCCTTTTGGCTCCTCAGGCAGAGCTGCTGCCAGGGCACCACATGAATCCCATTCTGAGTGTCAGATGCAGTAGTGCGTAGGACAAACACTCAGCATGACACCCTGCCAGATGAGGACTCCACTAATTGGTCAGTCTCCCCTAGTTTCTGACCACCCGTTGACAGACACAATAACAACGTCCCAAAAGGAGGAGTGGTTGTGCCAGGATGAAACAAACTCTGATGGCTTACCCCAGTGATTTTCTGGCATTGTGTTTCATGTTTGTGCAAAATAATAATGGTTTGTGGGCCTGAGCCTATAAAGAGCTGTTTAAGCACTCAGTGTTACTGCTAATTCTGTCTTGAATCCGGGTTCTGCCATGAGTCTGAAATAAGTTAGTGCTTCCATGTTGCTTCCTTTCTGAAAGCACTGTTGTGTTTTGTGATCTGGCACAATCTAAGAACAGTTACTTCTTTGTCCAAAGCCTGGCTCATCTCTTAATGTCCTTCAGCTTCCTCAGCAGCATTGATTGAAGTTCAGTTACTGTGCAGCATAGGTGACTGACAACAAAATATACTTTACTGACCTCATCACTGGTTTAAATGGCTATGTCTCTGTAGGGAGCAAACAAACAGAAGAAAAAGAGAGAGGGTCAGCTAGACAGAGGCAAGAATGAGCTTAAGAGTACTTATGTGAGAGAGTGAGTGTGGGGGAATGGCAGTGCCAATCAAGAAAACACAGATGTGTAAGACTAAAAGAGCCTGCATGTGAGGGAACTTGGAGGAGGGCAGGAATGGAAATAGAGACCCAAAGCCAAAGAGAGTAGAGGGTAACTGGAGAACTTAACTCTAGACCCTGAACTACTGCGAAGGATGGTTTAGGGTGCAAGAATAATTCTCCCCTGTGAACTTTTTTGGGTGATGTCTGGGCTTCTTGGACTTAGCCCATTCCTATGGTAAAGAGTGAGGTTTGGAGAGAGCCATAACCTAGCACTGCAGTTGGAGAGGGACTGTAAAAGGGTGACGAGGGAAAGCATGGAGTGCATAAAGAATTCTCTGAGGCTGTTACCATCATTTTCCACATCCTGTTTTCCTGCTGTTGGCTTCTACACTGGAAGGCTGCTGTGCGAATTATCTGACAAAGTCAGATCATCAAAAGCTAAGAGTAAGTGAGATAAAGGAATCAAAAATGCCAATATGAAACCAAAACTATTCTCAAATAAAATGTTTTATTATATTTCCTGATCTACACAGTGGTGGCAGTGGCACATCACTGCAGAGGTAGAAACAGGTAAATCCAAGCAGGTTCTGTTCTCTGCTCACCTGAGTATCTAACGTACATATTCAATCGCATATGTGTAGGGACCAAGAGACTTGTTGCATTATACCTTTTTCAGCCTTTGTTGCAGATGCCATGAGCAGCAGCAAAGTATTAGCCTCATTACCAGAGGGTAGGGTGGTAATCCTGTAATAGTACCCATTTATAAAGAAGAATGAAATGGAGTAAGAGATGCTTAATATTCAATATTCACCGGAACTGGTTTATCACTGAACATCTGTTGCACAAGTGAAGTGACTGTGTGCAAACACTTAGCATGAGGGTACAGTTGCTTCTTTCCGAGGTGGATTAGAATCATATGGGTAGCTGACTCTCATCACAGTGCTGTGCTGTTTCGAATGCCCTCTGGTAGGTAGCCAAAAAAATTTTTCTTGTTGAAATTACAGGAATTCTTCGACATGGCATGTTCTGTTGGAGCATATGTTGAAAAGTCTATAACATTTCAATGATGAGCTTCCTTTCTGGCACCTTTCAATGTATGTTCATGGTAATCACAAGCAATATCTTGTCAACAGCTATCTGCTGTAAGTGATCCTAATCCACTTTGCAGTCATTTTCAAAGCCTCTTCATTTTGACTGAAAGGATTGTTTTGTTTAGAAGAATTCTTACTAATGTGCAAAATTGCCCTTAGTTAAATCCATTGTAGGAGCTGAAAAGGAATACAAGTATAAACAGCTGGAGTACAGATAGCTACTGTGGATGTGGCTTACCCGTCTTGTTTTCATATGCAGCACATGTGTGGAGAGTGGTGAACAGATGCAGCTTGTTTAATGGGGCAAATCACATGCATTTTATCTTCAACTCCACATTTGGAGAGTGCACTCTCTCTTTACCTGTGCTTAATATGACTCCAGATACATGTGAATAGCTGTGGCAGAACGTTGACATGGCTTAGTTTAGCTAGAAAATAAGGGTTACATGGCCTTCCTGTTTGAAGTGAATTAAAATAGGCAATATGTGGTGTACAGGTGGCACCAAAATTTCAACCTTAAGTGTTTTGTTTGGGCTGCAACTGGTGATGCAGAGGGAGGGCTTGGCTTCTGAAGGTGCTCCCTGTTATTATCAAACAGGGCTGGAGGCCATAGCTTTACCTGCTGGTCTGGTCCCCTGCCAAACCCTTTCTGGCATCAATAAAAGTACTTTTCCATGCTTCTTCCTCCACTGGCTGTCTGGCTTTGTTGCTGGGGAAAATAAAGGCAATCTTGTCACACTACATGCAGAATTTTTAGCAGTCTGGAGACCGGTAGCTATACTGGACATGACTTCTGCTATTTTCAGGATCCTACATGTGAAATATTTTCCAAATATCATGGCACGTGCCCATTTTCACTGAAGTGATGGCCCCTTCTTTGTTTGGTTCATTTGGATTGCTGGAGAAGCAGCAAATTTTTTTTTTTTTTTTAACATTGCTGCCCTTCTTCCTGCAGTTTGGACATCACATGGTATTTCTACTGGTGCAAAACTAGAATATCAGCCTTTTCCTAATCCTGTTTGAAATGTAGGGGTGCCAGACTTCACACTGATTAGGATTAACAGCAAAAAATAATTTATACAAGATAACGTAGGGCACATTCAGTCTGCTCTTCCTGTGGGGCTATGGGATGATTCTACCAGTGCTGCTTTAAATTCTTTTTTTACAGCAGCTGACGACTGAATCCGATCCTGGCTTCCTCCTCCTAAATCAAGATCTATACTTTCATATGGGGAGAGAGTAATGGATATGGATATGTTTACTAAAGCTATGCATGAGGGATGCTATGTCCTCAGGAATTTGAGAAAAACAGATAATTAGAGTAATTTTTTAGCCAACTATTGGTCTAAACAATCACATTTTTCAGGAGTATTTTGTTTTTAGGTTTTGTTTTGGTTTTGTTCTTGATTAGGAGGTGGTAACAGTGGAATACTTGAATGCAAAAATATTTTCTTGGCAGAATTCCAAACATACATCTCTAAAAAGTTATATTTTCTCTCTCATTTTGTCTTCTTTGCCTTCCCTGTTATTGATGCACATAATAAAACACTAGGAAAAAAGACAAATCCACCCAAAAGGTCAAAATCAATGATCCTTTTACAGATGGCACCTTTGGGAATCCTGGGTACTTTACCATCAGCTTGTGTTTGAGACTGTTACTTGAATACTTGTTTTTTGATGACAAAAATCAATGACTTCTTTAAAGAAGACACCCTTGGGGCTAGAGGGATGCAGACTTTGAAATGTTTACTAGTCTGTGCCTGTCTCTGAAAGACTAGTAAACATATTTATAAGTTTATGAGCTCCTCTTTAATTCTGTGGAATGGAAATGGTGCATGGTTTTTGACAAGAATATTTAAGATAATGTGCCCCAATGAGACATGTTCTGTATCACTTTGCAAATTTGCATAGGAGGTCTGATGCAAAACTGATTGAAATGAACAGATATATTTATGTTAGGTTTAAATTTATCACTGTGAAAGCCACTGAAGTTATTGGAGTTATCTAGTTAATGAATATGATCCAACGGCCAAATACTAAATCAATTCTCAAAATAAAAAGATAGAAACCCCACTCACATAAAGATAAAAAGACTCCCTCAGCAAAGATTATTTTCTTTATTTTTATATACAAGTATGTGTTTACTGTTCTTCTGAGCTGCAGTAAGCATTGCTCTTATAAAAACGGGCACATTTTTTTACCTTATTTATTTGCTGCTAATTTAACATTACATTTATTTATGGTACCATAGTTTACTTTGACACTAAGGCAGGCACTCCTTGATTTTCCTGAATGAATGGGGTTATAACAGTCTCTTGTAACTTTATAAGACACTCGATCTGGATGTTCTGTGATGTGGTGTTGAGGCTTTGGTGCTGGAGTCTGGACAATCAGTTTTCTCACCAGCTGTGCAGATACATTCTTTGCCAGGTGTTATGTTTTCCCCTTTTGTTTCCCACCCCTGCTCCCCCAATAAAAGATTTAATTATTTTAGTCTTGTGTTTTGCAGGTTGGTTTCTGGAGAACCAGCCACAGAAATTACTTTTAAACCAGACTGGCAATGTATAGTAGCCTTGCAGTAATTAGAATAACTAATTTGTATTCATTTTCTTCGTTTCTAGACCTAATCAGTAAATACAGTGATATAAAATGTCAAGCCTAACCAAACCAATGCGTTGAAAGGGTGATAGTAGATAATGTCATTTATGAACTAAAACACAGGAACATGGATGACATTAAAAGACTTGCTGTGTTGGACACTTCTTCCCATTGGTTACTGATCTTGATTGAAGTTTCTGACTTCAGCCTCATAAATCAGTATTATTCTGGTATGTTGAATGTCATCCCATTCTTACAACAACAAAAGTGCTTTGGTCTTGAGGGCTGCAGTGAGAACTGCTGGATAATTGCCTCCATGCCACAGCCCTGTGCAGAGGGAGACAGGTTAAAGCTTGGAAGCCTCTGGAAAAAACTCAGCTGCAGTAAACGTGGTTGGTACATGGGCTCCTGTTGCTTCTATGCCAAGCTGTGCATGCGTGAAGTAGCATAGACACAAACCTCAGCACCACTCTTAGCAGATCAGTGTGTGCATCTGTGCACAGTCAGGACTACTCTTTTGCTGTCTCTTACATTGTACTGACCCACAGTAGGTTGACTTGTGAACAAGCTCTCACTTTTGTCCCTGAACTAAATGGAATCTCTGCTTTCCTGACCAAAGTCACCCTGCCATCATTCACAACTGTACCTGTGGCCTGCTACTTTGCACAGTCTGGTGTCTTTTACGGGCCCATGTCCTCAATCTTACTTGGTTTCATTTTCCCAAATACGCTTTGAAAATGGTAAAACTTTCTTCTCTCAGGTTTTGGTGATTTAAAGGGTATCTTTCATTCTCAGATGTAGAAGAAAGTTTGGTTGGAGGCTGGACTGCAGGCCTTCTTAGCTCCCTTCTACCTGAATTTTCCTATGATTTCTAAGATTCTCCACATTACACTATTGTTGTAACTACATACATAGACAGAATCACATGTCAGCTTTAGTTACTTCCTGCTGGTTTTCCATGATTTTGTTCTGGGCTGCTACAGTTCTATAATTGTCAAACCCCATGTGTGTGAGCTGAAATTTGAAAAGGATTTATTTAATATCTGTGCAGCTTCAGTCATCTGAAAACAAGACTAGGGCAAATATATTTTTGTACTTCTAGTAAAATGTCCTGTGTCCTTTGGGTGATGGCGGACAGTTACTCAGAAAACCCTGCTGATGTCAAGTTACTGTTGAGGGTAAAAGCCTGTCTTCAAACTCTTGCTTGATGTCAAGGCCATTAGTATAGAGCTTTGTTTTCACACTTACATTAAAATGTGAAAATACGATTTTCTTGAAAGACTTTGCTAAAAGTCTTAGTTTTAAAGCTCTTGCAACTGACATAGCATTGTTGTGTTTGGTTGTGGGTTGTTTTTTTAAAATTTACTGTATTGAAGAAAAAATACTGGTACTACTCGAACAGTAGGCAACTCTGAAGCTATTCCACTTTAAGAGTAACAATTGGTTGAACTTGTTTAATGTTGGCAGGAGAGCCATGAATCCCAATAAGGCCATGAATGCATTTATTATTAATTTTCTTCTCATTAATTTTTAATTTTCTGTCAGACAGAATCAAAGGCTGAATTGGTGACTTCAGTGTTTTCTACCTTGCTCTATTGGCTTCAGAAGTCCTTTAATAAGGCAATTATTTATTCTGTACATCACTGGGAAATCAAAGGTGAGGAAATCAGGGGAGAAGAAATCCTGTAGTGCATTAATTCCAACAGCACTCATATTGGTGGATAGAATTCATGCTTCTGCTTCTTTAATGTTGCCTGCTTTGGTACTCTTTTCATTTTAAAATTAGCTGGAATGTGTAGAATGGAGAGCAAAGGGAAACCACAAAAGGATTTAGCTTATAGAAGCAAGAATTACTGGAATCAGCAGGGGTTCTGGCTTCTGGATTGGGAGTAGGCTGGTTTCTTGTGCTGAGAGGAGGCAAGCAGAGAGTCTTTGAGAAAGATTTAATGTGTGCCCATAAGGCTTTCATTAGGAACTTGTGTTATAGTAGTGGCTGTATATGCCTGTTATCTCCCAAAAACAAGGAGTGGATCTGACTTCACTGCAATTCTCTTATCTGAGGCGTGGTACTTCATTGGAGGCAGTGAAAAAGCTTGCATACGTTTCATTGCATCAGGTTTTCAAATAGAATATGAAATGTTTATCTAACTCCAGTACATAGTTCATATTTCTATTTCTGTCTTTTCCAGTGAACAAAAGGTAAGGAAAACAAGGCAATGGTAAAGAGATGCACATCTGTGTGACTGAGGAGGAGTTAGCTGGGCAAAGACAGCCATGAGGTAGAAAGGCTGAATTTGTTTTCATTTAACAGACCTTAGTTTTGCCTGTACAGACTTCCAGGTCTAGTGCAGGGTGAAACAATTCTTCAGCTCCTTGTATCTTGCTTTTTGTATGGTAGTATTCCGCCACAAGCAGGAGGTAGCATTTACAGTATTCACACTGCTTTGCTATCAAGATGTTACTGCTGTCTCTTGCTATTTTGTTTTTGCTCATTCTTCAGAATTTTGGCCTTCTATGAAGTTGATGGAGCAAGAACAGCAAAGGAGACAACATATCGTACCTGACATTTAAAGGTTCAAACCTTCAGCGTGTTGAGCACATAGTCTAAAAGAAACAGTTACGGGATTTTCTCGTCTCGTACACTGAATTGTTCCTGCAGACATCCTTGATGCTGAACTGCCTTATTGCAATGTGTTGTAGTTTAAATGTCATTTAATATTCCACACAGGGCAGGTGACACTTTGCTCTAATGCTCGATGTCGAGCAAAGCAATAAGAGGCTATTTGAAAACATTTAGCCATGTGCTTCTGAGGAAAAGAAGTCTGTGTTCCTCTCTGTCTAATCATACTGCTGATCAGAATGCTATCTTAAGAAAAAGGAATATTGTACAAGTTGCCATAAAGTTTTATGAGCCAATTATTACAAATATAATTGTCCAAGGTTATGGAGGTCTATAGATGTCTTATTTTCCATAGGCCAGTGCCCTTTTATGCTTCTCTTTTATAGTTAATGCAATGCCTCATTTAATAATTTAAAAATAATTTATTGGAGTTAAATTGCTTTTTTAGAAGGCATAATCTTATCATTCTCATTTTTATAAGAAACTCATTTTAATTTGTTTGCTGTGCCATTCTCACATGAATTTAGGAATTTAATGGAGTGAAAATTGAAGGCTGATGGCATCAATGAAATTATTAATTTGGTAACCGAAGATTTATTTGGTTGATTTAGATGGAATTTTCAATACCCAATTATCTTTGGACTCTATTAAAAGAATGAAGCCTCGCCAAATAACAGTTCTCACTCAGAGTTCCCTGGGATGAATTGAAAAGGACATCTTCATTATTGCTATTGATGTTAATGTGAAAATCACTTACTGTTAATAATTCTGAAGGACAGATAAAGGCTTATTTTTACCCTCAAGAAGCTAGGTACCAATCCCTAAAAATGTTATCTTAGTGAATGAATATTACCTGCAGATAGCAGGCTTAGCCATGCAGAATATTTTAACAGTTTACTTTTATCTCCACCAAGTCGTATTAGAATAATTTAGTAGAAGGAAAATATCTTTCAGTCATGCAAATAAGTTTGTCTGATTTATTTTTTTAATACAGGTGGCAATATAACTATATAAAGAGACTATCTGCAAACCTAGATACAGGTGTACAAAAGAAATATTTACTTTCTATTATATTCCGTAAGCCTTTACTTTCAGGCTTATGGAGAACCCTTCTATAGAAATCATCATTTTACAGATTGAGATTTTTTTAAGGATTATTTTAATAGTACCTTTGCTAATACAAACATTTATATATTCAACACGTTGCTTCCTGAAGAGAAGCAAATGCCAATGTAACAGCATACCCCAGTGAAAGGGCTGTAGCCTTTTTTTGTTGTTTGAGCCAGTGTGTGCTGACACAGCTATAATCTGGAGAAACATATTTCTCAGTAGTTCTACAGTTGATAAATGTAAATGCAGGAGAAGGAACTGCAAATGAAGCATTATTGCTGCAAAGTTGATGTCAGATGTGAAAGAGAATCTAATACCAAAAAACATCCTAGATTTAAGTGATCATTACCAATTCATAGACATATTACATTGGTGTAACATCTGAAAGATTGAAGTTGGGTATGAAATGATTGCTTGGCAATGTGAGAATGGAAACTTACTTTGCTTTTGGGTTTTTTGAGTGAAAGACAGTTTGAGGAAGAAAGATGTTTACTTAGAAATGTTGGGTTTCCAGAGTACCAGAGGTTAATTGCTTGAGACTTCCACTTTTGATCATCACAGCATATGCTTTTCTAGTCAGGTAATATCGATCTTATATGTCAGTTACTTGATTTTTCTCTATTCCGATTTGGTTTTGAAATGAGGTGATGAGAGGCTGAATAATTTAAACTAGGGTTGAAAATTGTTAAGTAACTCTTGCAAAAGGATATAAATATTTAAAGACAGACACAGTGAATCAAGGTCTCTGCATTGGGTGGCCTCAGCTTTGGCAATGTTCAAGTGTAGCAAAATAGCAGTAAGCAATGCAGTGCATGGGCTACCCACAGAGCCAGCCCAGAGCCTTCAATCTCAATGGCCCTTTACTTCTTACTCTGTCGCTCCCTCCAGTGCTCTTGTTTGCCCAAACCTCTTTTCGTTCAATGACAGCCCTTTTCTGTTGTACTCGGGGTTTGCCTTCATACCATAATGTAGGTTGTTGTGAGCAAGTTACATATATGCTCAGAAATCACTTTGGCAATTTATACCTAGGTTGGTGGTCCACATCCCATTGATATCAGTATGTATTTTTCCGTCAGTATCAATAGACTTTGATTCAAGCCTTATAGACAGACAAGGAGTTATATAGATGTGATTAGTACACAGTGAGATGTCTACACTGAAATTAATCTCCCTCTGTCCACAATATTAGGAATGCCAACATGGATGTTTGAAGTAAGAGTGTGTTTTTGCTGAAGTGGCCTAAGAGTGAATGAATGATATATATGCATTTAATTAAACTTTCAGCATTTTATTGCTGAGTCCCAGCTCAGAGGGTAATTTTATGTGAAAGCTGCGTGTCTTATTGCAGCTCTCGGCTCTTACAGAATTTAGAGGTTAGAGATTAATCCCTGATGTAGAGCCTTCTACCTTTCCGTGCTACATATAACTTTTGCAACTGGATACAGGTGATAGTCTCTGGTCAAGAGACAGAATAGAACTAGCATGAAGACTGAAACACTTTTATGCTAGTAGTCACTATCTCTTAGATCAAAGAGGGCATCATTTCTAGGGTAAGAAGAAGAATAAGTACCATATACAGTATATCTGACCTTTCTATAAAAACCTGAGTTTTGTTGAGTTCCACTCTGTCAAGTGTCGCGGGGAAAAATATGCACAACTTGATGAGTGAAATTAAAGGAAAAAAAAAAAGTCTTCATTTTAGTCATATGGTAGTTGTGAAAGGAATTAATGTAACATTCTCCTTCCTAAATATCATGTGAATTTTTGGTGGATTCTCTAACTCTTGTAAGGTTCAAGAATGAGTAGAAGGGGTTCAGTTTCCTTTCCTTCTTCCTTCCTCTCACCCGTAGTAATTTAAATCAATTTACAAAACATTTTACACCACAGTTGAAATGCTTCCTCCATTCTGCCATCAACAAATCATCACTTGTAACTATTTTTACCACTTTATACTATGTACAGTAAAGAAAAATGTCTAGAACTGTATCCCAAACTAAAAATCAAGCTCAACTCATTTAATTATCAACAACGGAAGGTGATTCCTGCTTCTCAGAGAGTTCTGATACAGGCATAGTTAGCTCATTTAACCTCAAAGAAATAATTAGCCAACATGAGATGACGAGATGCTAAAATGCCACAGTAGTATGTTATTCCCTTTTTTGTAACAAAACTATTATCACATGGAAAGGAATCCTAGAATCATTGAGGTTGGAGAAGACCCTCGGGATCATCGAGTCCACCCATCAGCCCTACTCTACAAAGTTCTCCACTACCCTATATTCCCCAACACATCTAAACGACTTTTGGGCCCTCTTGTTGGGGGGCTGTATGATACTTACTTGATAAGTTTTGAGGGTTGTTTTTTTTTTTTTTAACATAACAAGGAACTAAGGTACAAAAAGAAGTAGAAAAGCTCCTCAGTTCCATCCACTGCCTAAAGAGCAACATGTTCATTTAGACACTTTACGCTTCTGAGATGCCTTTCTTTGTCTTCAGGGGCTGAGACACATTTGTAAGTCCAACCACCAATTCACTGTCCTACTAGCAATGTAAAAGATGTCATGATGCAGGGGATAACCACACAAAGCATCAAAAATCCAAATGATGTAAAACTCATTTTCTAATCCTGTGTATGACTAATATTTTTAGCAGAAATGATGACAACTATTTAAATCTGAATTAGTTCCCATTAGTTCAGGAACTTTGAGGCAGATAAATAATGTGTTTATCTAGAACCTTGTCTCAGCATGACTGTAGGAGGCCACTGCAGTGTCACTCAACAGAGGGGTCTGGGGAGTTCATTCATTCCCCACCTTTCCCCTTACTCCTTGGAGCACCTGGATTGCTCTGGTACCACTACTCATGTAGGGTGTCAAGGATCATTTCTGACATTTGGAAACCCATTGAAGTGGCAGTGCAGGGAGCATTTTAACTTACAATGGAACTAGCTTGGACCTTAAAAATCTTAATGTTTCATCAATACAGCTACCAATTAATTACAGTTGACTTAAAACAATATGGTAACTAATCTGTTCAACTAGGATAACTTTTGAATCCTCCTAGTCTTTCTAGTAATTGTATGTTCTTAAAATCATGTTTTATAAACAAATAACAGAAAAGTATAATTAAAAGCAGGCAAAATACACAAAATTAGGGGCAGAAGTAGCTTAGATATTACCAACGAAAATATTGTCTCTAGTATATAAGCAAGAATTTGTCTAAAATGACTACAGAAATTAGACCAAGGGCTGATTATTTTCCCTGTAATGAACATTCTAAAAGATTTTCCTGCTGACTGTAGATAGGTTAAAATGGATGCTTGTCATTTCAGATGTCAGGTCTGGAAGGGTTTCAAAAAGATCTTAAGCTTGTTTCTCACAAAGCTGGGACTGCACAAGGTACAGACGTAGGGTTTACCTGAGGAACCATTAAAAGAGAGTGAGGCCTCTGTGTCGGCTCAGACAAGCAAGATGCTTTGTAGTAACAGTGAAAATAAGTTAATAATGAAAGTGCTGACAAAACCTTAACTGCAGAATTGTGAACTTTGCTGCTGTAAAAACACCAGGATTAAGTAGAGGTGTGTGGGTAACAAAATCTCCAAAGAAGCCAATTGTCTATGAATGTGTAATTGTGGCTTTCTCAAGGAATTTAAACTGTGTGCATATTTCTTGTTTATGTTTCACTCAAGCAGCTAAAGGACCATTGGCAAGATATTGTCAATGTTTAAAGCTACAAAATCTTTCAAACAACAACAGCCTGAGGCTTTTTGTGTAGTACATACTACTTTTATTATTCAGTGAATAACATTTTTACATGATGCAAACAATGTCAAAAATCAAAAGGAACAAATATCGAGTAGAGAGGAACAAGTCTTGAACAGAACTGCCATCCTATGGACTCGAAACAAGCCCACTGATACCTGTGGGAGTTGGTTCATTCTTGGGAAGTATTTTAAGGCAGGTCTGATGTTTGCCTTCTCTTCTATAAAGGACGTGTAAAGGGAAAAGTACATGAGGTTGTGGGGTGATGGGTTTTTTTTTTTATTTTTTTTTCCCCTCCAAATCTAAACCCATTAGCATTTGGCATCAGCCTTGCAAAGCATAATTGGTGTTGAGGGTACCTGTTTGCCCATGCAAAACCCTACATTCACAAGTGCAAATAGACTGACCATGACATTCGCACAAGCAGCAGAACTGTGAAGTGAAACTTGCAAGTGTGAAATACATGCTGCAAGCAGTTGGAGGGCTTCATGTATGCAATTAATGGGGGACTGATAATGTATGCCTCAATACAGCAGTGTTTATTGTATTAGATACACTGCACAATCAGGTTCACACGTGATGATGTTTGCCCATCAAGGACCAGATTTCTTCATGTATTTAGGAATTTAACACAATGTGTGTGAGTTTTGCAGAAGCACTCAAGTATTTTTAATACCTAACACACCATCTAGCTTTAGGTACCTAAGTATTGTGGCAGCTTTGACCCTGGGTCAGTTCATATATAAAGGCATTTCTGTAGCTAACCTTACCTTAAGGCCTTTGTCATTTTTTTGAAGGTTCTGACTGTCATATGTAACATTTTCATTACCTAGTCAACACGTGGGCTATTCTTATAACAAAAGAATGGGCAAATGTTGCTTCTACTTGAGAAGGGCACGTATTTCACAAGTGGCCACGTGTTTGTGGCCTTTTTGTTGCTGCTGATTGTTCTCTGGGGCATGCTTGTGAAATGGCAGAGTGTTAGCGTCCTGTTTATTTTGATCTTCTGTATGAAAGAGGGGGAAGAGGTAAAGGGTCAAGGCGAGAACAGACTATGAAGTGCCTCGGTAAACCAACAGGAAAGTCATCTCTGGTGGAACAACGCATTTGTCAGGGGGATGTGCTGCCCTTCAGGAGGAGTGTAGTGAGTATGGAAGATGATGATAACATTAGTATTTCACCAGTTGTAAATTATACATTAGAACATAGGGTTCATATTTAAGAGACTGAAGCAGAACATCCTCACAGTATAACTTCGGTCTTTTACATGCTTGACTAAAGAGAACACAGTTGTAAGTATGCTATTTTTGTACTGTTACAAGACTGTTAATGATATAAGTGCATTTTTGCAGGTAGAAACAAATACCACCAATGTATGGATGCACGTTGATTGGTATTGGAAAGGAAGGCCTTTTACTGTTGGGTATAAAGACACATGGGTGAGATCTAATGGTAGAGTACTGAGTTGCAAGCCATGCTGTTACTGTATAAACTCTAATTGCTTAAGAACAGATGAATTAGTATTGTTCTGTGTGAAGACAAAATCTGACAATGTTAATCAAGATTTGCAGACCTTGCAGTTACCTGTCTGTGGCACTTCTGGAAGCCAGAGAGTTTAAAGAAATGTCCATTTAGTCACGTTGGTATAAATACAGCTCAGAAAGTTGTCGCGAAAAACCTGTAGTCATCTTGCTAGTTCCAAAAATAAATCACTGCAGGAAAGCACATTTCTAAGATGTTGTATATTTCTAAACACAGCCTTATCATCAATTAAGACTAATGATGGGTATTTGGTAGCCTTTGGTCCAAGTATTTAGCACTACTTCACTGTCTCTATACCCCCTTTCCCAGTTGCTCAAAGGAATTGCTTTAATACTACTGCTGCTACTGTAACTGATACTTACTGGGAGGTGGTGTTTCTGGTGACAGTATTTCAGAGCCCATGAATCAGCATTTCAATCAATGGAACTCACATGCCCTTCATATCAAGTAATCTTCAGGAGTGAACCCTGGGAGGCACCACGTGAATGTCAGCCCTAGTAACAGTTATTGCCACTCCTAGTCTTTCCTGCTATTTCAGTTTTATATTGTTTGATGAGAAGGAGAACCAGTGCATGAAGTTACACTTGTCCAATGTGAGATTCTTGCAGTTTCTGTGGTTTTAGATACTGGCATTCATCAGAGAGAGAATGTTGAAGTTGGAAGGATCCAGCATGGCAATTCCCCTGATCCAAAAGTTGAGGATACTGCAAATATCATTTGAGTTTTTTCATATCCATTTTGCATGTGGCTGAGCAGATTGAGTGGCTCATGCTAGGGGAATATTCCATAGTGTTTCTTGCCTAACATACGTATGCACAAAACCCTCCTGTATCTCAGTATGCCCAGATAAAATGCATATTGGCTGTGTCCTTGAAGAGGAGCCTTGTGTTCCCTCAAAATCTGAACAACGGATTTAATAACAACCCTAAAAGATTGTTTCTTACTGCTGTAATTTCAAGCATCAAGTTATTTAAGGAATAACAATATTTTGTTTCTTTCTTTTGTTATGTTTCTCCTTTTTTGTCTTAGAAGGTAATTTTTAGTTCAGACAAGGCCAAAGACAAAACAAAATAGATGTACTGAAGCATATGAGTACCAGCAATGTGATTTCCTTGGCAATGATAATCCTGTCACAGCTGTCAAAATTTACTCCTTTATCCATATGACATTTTAACAGGATGGAAACGCCATGTTAGAATAAGCAGCTATAAAGGACTTGGTCCAAAATTGCTAACAACAGGCAGGCTCTCCCAGGCAATATATTGTTTACAAATTTCAGAGAAATTGCTTTACCAACATTACATTTGATTTTGATGCTCTAAAGCTTAGCCATAACTCTTCTCCTTTATTATGGCAAAGTTAAAACAAGCAGTTAAAAATGTTAATTTAATTTCCGCAGGGATCCAGAGAAGGTAAATGGGAAATTATTATTGCAGAGAAATAAACCGTACAGGAAATGTAATTCCTTAGGTTTCATGAGTAGTTTTGGTTTTGATCAGTATATTGTTGAGTGAGAAATAAGAAACAATTTATAATATTTGGTCCAGTTTGCCTTAGCTCAAAAAAAAACGGTAAATTCAGGAGCTTTCATATGTACAGGTGAGGTTGTTCATGCCTTTAATAGCTCACCCCTTTGCAAAGTACTTCTGCAGTTTGGCAGTAACATCTAATCATGTTGCAATATTGGCCCTAAGTATTAAACATTCAAAGCATGGTAAAACTCTTCCTGGTACTGCAAGTGGAAGATACCAGATAACAGGTAAGAGGACAGAGGGAGTCCGCTCCTCAGCCTCAGTATCTTCTTTGTGAAATACATTTCTTCTTCCTGAAGTTTCTAGATGTGCTAATTTAATAATCTAGATTGGGTAGGGCTTCCTTGGTAATTCCATTCCCTGCCAGCTCTGTAAACGAAATACCTGTATTTTATGTTCTCTACAAAGTTGTTGATAACATACAGGTATAGATGTCCCTATGATCTAGTTTATACTTGAATGGAGTTTTAAATATATAGCAACGAAGCAGCTTTCTGACAGCTACAGAGGAAACCAATTACTGTCTATCCACCTTCACTGCCCACTTTCCTTCTTGGCTACCCTTTGAATGATATATTATTTGTTGTGTTCCCCAGGAAGGTCTTTGTTCAGTATTTTATGCAGAGTCTTTTTAATGCATGGAATAAATATGACACAAAGTTCTAATATTATCATCGTAAGAGCTTCTTCAGGCTATGAATGATCATGCTGTCTTGGAGGTAAACCAAAAGTCCTACTCGTGTACTTGTCACTTCTAGCATGCTTTATCAGAAAAGTTTCACTGGGGTCATTGCCAAGCTACCAGAAGGACTTTACGTTTAGGTATCTTTGTAATTTCATCACATTAAACTCTGTTCACCTTAAAAAGACACCTCTACACAGCTGCCTCCAAACAAATTGTGAGTCTGTAGGTCAAACTGTAGGTAAAAAAAGAAAAACATATTTTTAACGTCATGATAGAGGACATATTTAAACTAAATAGACCAAATTTGCATATTTTAAATTTTTGCATCAACTGTGTAACTGGTTTATTCCTCTAACTGCAAATATGGCTTAGACTAAGCAGTGTCTCAGGTGAGCTCTTTGTCCTGGTGAGTTTTAATGCCAATTTTAATGTGACAAAAGTGGTTTTAAAAGCTTCTGGCAAATAATAATTCAGAAAGTCCTCCTGGCAGGGAGAGAATATAGCTATATCAATCCCAATCTTGCTGCTCTTTCCAGGAGTGTCTAATACTGGGAACATCCAAGACTGGAGAGCCTTGCAACTCCTGGTTTTGTCCCACGGGGCCTCTGAAGCTGTGGTGTCAGTGAGGCATGACAATGATATAACGATTTCAGTAGTTGCTGTTCAGGTGTCCAGTACATCATGATAATCCTGCAGGGCTTTGATAAAAATGTGTTTGTGTTTTCTTGTTCATTTAATGCCTGATCTATATTATAATGCATTTTCAAAGGGTTTTGTGTCTGTTGTTGATTTTCTCCTCACAATTTCAGGAAAAGTGCTATATATTCTGGTGCACATTTAAAAAAAAAAAAAAGGAAAGAAAAAAAGAAAAAATCCCACTCTGAGTCTTTTAATGTTTCTAATTTTACTTGCCCACTGCTGATGCACAGTGCTAGATATATCAGATCGTTCAGTCTTTCTTTAAAAGAGTCTGCTTGATGCTGTATTTTTCAACATTGATTTTAAAGTAAAGCTAGTTCATGATGTTAATGTTCATTTGTATTTGACAAATCATTAATATAAAGAAAACATGATGTAATATTTGAAAAAGTGTTTGAAACTGAAAAATGACTGAATGAGGTAAATTATTCTTAAAGTATTAAAAATCAACTTCCTTTAAAATATGTACAAAGCCCAGATATTTGAGTTCATAAAGTATTATTACATTGTTAGAATATCTCCAGAACTTCAGCTTATCTTATTCTATAAGAAGGAGATGTTATAAAGTTGTATCTTGACAAAAAATATTTAATTAACTCACCTGTGCCTTTGAGAGAAGAGTGAAATTGTAGCCGAAATGGGAGGGAACCAGTGACACTGCAGTGTTCCAGGGTAATCTTATTGCACACCTGAATGCAGCAAATGTAGAGAATATGGAAACCAAACCCAAATGGTTTAAGTGTATGGATCTAATAAAATGCTGCTGACTCTTTCTTCTGACTCTGGTGGGAAAATCCATTTGCAACAGATTCGTAAGTCTTCCATTTAACATGTCATTGTATATTTAGTTACCCTGACCGACATTCTTGTAGTCTGTACACCAGCAAAATGACTTTGAACTGCAGCAGGATTTCATCCTGGGTTAATACTGCATGAACCAGGCCCTTGATTTTTGGGCAGCTATAATAACAAAATTGCACAAGATAGAGACTCTTAGTCTATATCTGGAAATCTCGTTCACGTTAGTGATCCCTGCATCAGAAGGACTGACAGTAAAGCCAGAAGCTTGCTGATTGTCTTCAAAAGGATTAATACATAAGACAGTAATGTTTATAATTTTATATAAAATAATATGTAGGGGGGGTTGTGATAACGGTGTAGCATTAGGAAAGAGAAGCAAATGCAGTTGTACTCTGCTCGATGCGTGTGTGTGCATGTGCATTCAGGCACTCCATTATCGTCAGAATTTTGGTGGTTTGAATGGGACGTGTCTAATGAGCGACTGTAGCTTGACACTGACTTCTAGGAGAGCCCCAGGATACTCTGTGTCCCTGTTCTCCTACCACATCCTGCCAGATGTTCTTGGTGGTCTGCCATTTAGGAAACTCTTCCATTTCTATTTTCACTGACATAATGTGATTATATCTCCTCTCTTTAGCATACTCTTAAGAGATAAATGAGATGCAGGGAGAGATGGGAGAGAGAGACACGTGGGGGGGAAAAAAAATCTCACTGGGGTATTCCTGATGCCATTATAAAGAGCCTAATTGCCTCTGGGCATAGTCAGAAGGTCCAGAGTTGCTAAACAGTGTATAAGTTTTCCCTGAAGAATTACAATTATCCTCAGCAAATACAGAGCTCAAATGGCTATCAGGCCATCTGTGATGGCAGTAATCACTAAGGGTAGAGATTCCTTAACGAATGGAATCCCAAATTACTGTATTTTTACATACTGTGCTGAATTCTTCTGGATGTTATTTGTAACAGATAATTAACTTAGTTAATCGTGAGCATTTAAAATGAGAAGCAATATAATGTAGTAATAGGAATTTAACATATTATGGTTAGCACTGGCATGTTTATGTCTGGGCTTCTGTGGCCACCTTAATTTAGATTGTTTGATGTATCCTGGTGTTTGCACCACACTAGGTTAAGGACTTTGCGCTCGAGACATCCTGTCTTTTACATGAAGATCCCTTCTACTTTTTCTTCTGAGCATTAGGCCTGCGTGTGGGTATGTTCCTCACTATCAGAGGAAGCTTGAGCGTGTCATGTCACCCCTGTGCCAGCTTCCCCAGCTTTGAAGTAACGATACTGACCATCTTAATGTTCTGAGAAGAAACCTATTAAACAAGGTTTTCTTCTTTTATTGGTATCTTAGTAATCTTTATTTGTTAGTCCATATCTGAGTAAAATGGAGATAATAACTATGCTGTGAAGTGCTTGAGATCTAAAGAGGAAGAGGATTTATAAGAGGTGTTATTGCAGCTATTTCACCTTCACTTCTAAATAAAGGATGATTTTGGTTTGTTGCTCTGAGCAAGTGTTCGTACTTGAACTGATTATATATTTAGTGGATACGCTAGATAGAATGTGTTTTATTCATTTATTCTTCATTTGTGTTATGTTCCTCAGACACAGTGACTGGGTCAAGTGGGCCCACTGGAAGGACAAGGAGAGGTTTTATATGCTCTTGGCAACTGAGAATATTCAAGGCAGAGAGGATTCCAGAGGCTGCAATGGGAGGCAGGCAGGAGGATATATGGAAAGGTCACAACAAGGATTTGTGAGATTGTAGATCAAGCAGAGAGACAGAGGAGCAGATAGCAGGCGTCCAGGTCACAGAAAAGACAGAAAGAAAAACTTCAAGGGGGTTAAAAGGAGGTTTGTTCAAGTTCCCGCAATTAGCAAGTCATTGATTAATTTAAAAGTCAGGAGACAAGGGTGCATCTGTAGACACAGACTTAACTAAGGAAGAGTTACTTAAAAAGCTCATTCTTCTCATTTATATTCTGATAAAATCTGACTCTTTCTTTATGAGTGTAAAAGTTCTCTGTGTTCTTGGGAAAGCTTAGTACAGGAGAAGTCCTAGGCAGATCTTTCTCCAGATTTGGGCCATTTTGAGTCCTAAGTGTGGATCTTTCTGCTTCTGTGTACTTTATGAAATGCTTCAGATGAACAAACAACTCCAGAGTGGTTATTGAAACTATGATGATTTAGTTTCTCATAGATCTGTCTATATTTGGTAATTCTTTCACAGTGTAAATCTGTTGTACTTGTGTCACTATCACCTATCACACTGAGTTCGTTGAAGTGAAAGTGTCTCCAGTGTAGAATTGAAGCACCTCCATGTCTGACCTGCTCAGTAAGACATGGCGACTCAGCAGCGCAATGGGTTCTGTGAAGGGTCAGGCTTCTGGAAATTGAGCAGTGGTGGAACCTGTGGCAGCTGCCCACAGACATAGTCTAAGTGGTGCTGAACTAGTCTGGTACACTGATTCCTGTGATTTATAGCCGTCTGTTGGGTTGGAAGATAAAGCTTTCAATTAAGGGTGCTCTGAGTCACTATTAAAGTAATGTAAAGAACTAGCTAGTTGGGGATGAGAACTACTCATTTTAAATAACTTGCTATTGATTTTTCAAAAATTGATCATCAGTATGGTGGGAGTAAGTCAGCACCATTATAAATTCAGCAAATATTCCTGATGTAAACAAGCCCACAATGGCCTGAGAAAAATGGGTGTATTGCTTTGCAGTGGATGGGATCGTTATAACTACAACTAAGTTTCAGGGATGAGATCATGGGGGATTTTTGGAGACACCATGCTGATGGGTGTAAACGTCTTTAAGATAAGCTTTATGCTACTTAAGACGGATTACTGCGAGTGTTATTAGTCATCTAAAATTGCTTTGGAAAGGTTATAAACTGTTTAATAGTGAAATTGATAACTCTGGAGCCCTGCAGTTGGCTAACCACATTTCCAATACATACAATTAATATTCAAGTGCTTTAAGTGTTTCCTATTGATCTAATTTTCTTTTTGAGTTATGCACAGGCAGAAAAATTGGTTATTTTGCTTTATATTTTAAAAAATTGCTAATGATAAGGGGACACTAGCTTAGGAGAACTACATACTTATTACATCATAAAATTGCAGAAGAACTATTATACTTGCATTGAATAAGACCTTTTCAACACCTAGCAGAAGGTGTTACCTGTAGTGATATACACTAACACATGAGTCTTAGAAAGCAACTTGTGCTGTTGGAGTATGGTTCTATATCTTTTCTGGTGCCTAATTGTTTCTAATTTAGAATTCAGCAGTTGTTCTTATTGTTACAGGTGGAAACATCCCTACAGGGCACATTGCAGTCGAGAACTGGGATCTGGTTTTATGGCTAAGCACAAAAGCTGTTTGGTTTTTACTGTGTGATGATCTGGATTCCAGGAAAGGAAGTACTCCCGAATGGAAGGATTCCAGATGAATTCACAGCATGAATCTATTAGTCATTGACTGTAATCTGCCTTTGCCCTGCCATAGGCAAGTAGGAAAGGGCAAAGGGGTTTTGAGGCAGTTTCAAGCAACCATTTTACCTTGGCAAGCCACAGAAATAAGACAGGTGAAATAACAAGTGTAACTTTTCAAATTTCCGATGAACGTGAAAAGCTTTCCTCTCTGCTTTTGTTAAACTGACTACATTAAAGCCAAGTCCTTGCTCCTCTGTGCAGATAAGAAAATCTGGTACAAGGTGGAGTAGGGAAGAGATACACCGTCCAGCTCCAAATGGTGTCCCAGCATCTTAATACTGTTGGCTTGCTCTGGAAAGACATGGATGATGCTAGGTGCAAAGGTACTGGGAGAACTGTATGTTTTCTGCTTCAGGTTCAGTTTGAAGCCAAAAATCAAGCCTCAGATGTACTTTTAGGAAGAGGAAGATGATTGGTGATTTTCTTTTTAACCTACAAAGGGAATACCAAAGACTGATTTGTGACTGCTCATGACTGTATGAGTAATACATCTTTCCATAACTTAATTTTCTCAGTGAAAATGTCCTATATCACTGTAATTGCCAATCACAGTGAAATGAGAGACAGTAAATTATTTGCATAGTCTGCCGAAATGGTAAATTGCAGGAACATAGCAGCCTTTATAGAAACACTTAAATCTCTTTTAGGAAATACAGACTAACTTAAACTAGTTCTTTGACCTGTCTGTGTTTTTGTCTGATTATGGTAGAATTATTCCATTAGATGTCAGCATATAAAAGATTATTTTTCTTCTAATTTAGATTTTTGCCCCCCAAAGAACACTGATTTTTTTTTTGTACTGTTATATATAGTAGCCCAAAATCTATATGCTAGTTTATGAGCAATGGATACAATAATAAGAAGCACTTCTGACTATAAAGAGCTGCAGATCTGAAATTCTTTTCTATACGTTAGTTATCCATGTTGATAGACACTCAGAAGAGTAAGGTCATACCTAGCTAAGGCTTACGAGTCCAATTTCCTATCTAAATGAGAAAGCATTTCCATGTGGAGGCAAGGGGGCATTATTAGGGACTCCTTTACTGTTTTTCCTACTTGTTATGGTAGGTACTCTCTCCCTCAGCTAATGCTCTCTGCCTTCACTTACAAATGCAGTTCAGGTCTTCAAAACATCAAAGCCATAATGACACGATCTTTTTGAAGTCTTTTATCAAACTGCTGAAGTTGACCTGTTTACTTGTGTGGTCTAACGCTAGAAGAACATTTCTGTGCTTTTAGGGATTTTATTTGTGTGTGATAGTTTACATAAGGTCACATCCATGGCAAGTGTAAACTAGTGTTGTTCATTTTAGAGACAGTTGTCACCAATGTGTTCCATTACCTTGGGATCTGTTAATCCTCAAGAGAGGGCAGAGCTCTTAATTGCATATGGTTTTCCTTGCTGCTTTATTTTGTAGCACTCCAGGAGTTTATGCAGAAGGCTCTAGTACAATTTGCAGGTGGTATTTATGTCCATCATCAGTGCTTATAGGGCTGGTATTAGGAGGTTAGTTCCGGTGATGATCTCTGGCAAAAAAAGCACTATTGTCTATTATTTTGTAAAATGAAAGTTTTATCTGATTTTTTTTCTGATGCAGATTTTTTCATATGCAGCACTTTACTGGGTGATCAAAGAATGAACAGGGTTTGTATCTGAAACTCATTCAGCATCCCAAAGGGCTGGAGTCACGGTCAAGTCCTAGGGTCTACAGTTTGTCATCTCAAATCAAACTTAACTGGAATATCTGCTGGAGCTTTGATCTCAGTAAAATTGTAATTCTCTGAAATCATTCAGGGATACTTTGTGTAGATTAAGCCTATCAGAATCCACAAAATTGGAGCAGATTTTATCAGAATTAGCAAACCTAGTGTTGACTTCTGTGAATGGAACTGAATGCATGAGAATCATCTACATGAGGTGCTGACAGGAAGAAAATTGATATCAGTCTATCTTTACAGTGGAGAGCGGAGTCAAATGTCTGAAAGATTGGGTACATTGGCAACATACATCATTGCTCAACTGATTTTTTTCTTAATATAATGGTCAAGGAAAGTGCAGGGATTTATAGCTCTTATTCATCACTTCAAATTTTAACCAAGTTCAGCACAGAATAGAGGATAATCACAACCATCTGATGGCTATTGAAGCTCTGTGAAATGGATTGCTGGTCCTAGAATTCCCACAGCCCTAAAACTCATTAAAAGAATTTGGACAGATATTCACAGGGTGATAGAGTGGAGCTGTTCAGGAGTCCAGAAATGTAAAAATGTTTTGCTGATTTGTCAGATGTAATTGTCTGTAGTGAATTTGTATGCATTTTTCAAAAGATATTAAGCAATTTAGCTAACTTGGAAATGAATAATAAAAGCTAGGTGAGAATGTGGGCTGGCTTAGAGGGAACAGAATAAGTTGGATAATAAAGTTAACCTTGGCAACTCTTTACACTTGGCCCATATCCATTACACACCAGCTGTACCACTCTCCAAATGAAGTGGCTCATTCTTCTCCATGATGCACAAGCATGACAGGACCCCCAGCCTATGTCTGATCTCAGTCTGAGGCCTGAGTATCAGACTGTAAACTGTCTTTCTCTTTGAGGCGATTTATCATGACAGCCCTGCTCTTTAGTCAAGAGAGCACTTGACAGAAAGAATCACTCTCCAGAGAGTGGTCTGTGTCCTTTTTGCTGCTGCTCTCCTGGGGCTGCATCTCTCCTGGGGCGTTCCCAGCTTACAAGCAGAGGAGAGTTTGTAACAGTAAGGGGCATGTTTACATTGCAATACTTAATTTTCATATTCTCTTCTTCCCAGTGATCTTTCTATAATGATATAAACAGTGAAGTGCGTGTTGCTGATGCTTGGAACAAGGGAAGATCAGAGGTCTGGACATCTGCATTTGTGTAGTTAGTGAGGTATGTGGGTAACAAGGTAATGACTGCAACAGGCAAGAAGAGAGAGAAACGCTGTAGCTAAGACAAAATCAGTAACAAATACACAAAAGCCACATATTACTGTTCCAGTTCTTAGTCATTTAATGGAAAAATAGAAATGGCAAAAGTCAAGACTCTGAGATCTTTTGGAAACCAGTGGAAAAAAATGCCGCATGATTTTAGGGGGCAGGGATGTCCTTGCACAGTTTAGAAGCAGATGCACTTAGTGGTCTAGTAAGAGACTAATTCCTACCTTTGATCACTTCATTCCGACCCACAACAAGCTTCTGTCTATCTTCTCCTCCATCTATATGCGAGTGACTTCAGTTAAGATGGATTGTGAATGATTCTGAAGGCCAAGGACATAATGTAACCCTTAATTCAGCCATTTTTGGTGTAGCACATAGCTTGATGCTCTGTTTATTTCCACTGAAAATTCTGAGGCTGCAGCATTCCGACCTCGTGCATTGTCTCTCCCAGGGATCTCATTTTGACTGCTGCCTTGATGTTTCAGACAATCTGAGATTTCTGTTTGAAGCAGATAGAGTTTTGAGGGTTTTCTTAAGAAAGCATGCTTTTCATCAGGACCCAAAGGACAGATAGAATTTCTTGACTTATTCTTCCTTCCAGATCCAGTGAGTGAACAGAAATGAATTTCTTGTGAGACTAAATATTAAGTATAGGTGTTGAGAAACCTTTTGCAGTTTTCTGCTTTGACGGGTAGCTTCTGAGACCCCTGTTTGTGCAATGGAAAAAGCTTCGTATTCATATTGTGCTGGATGACTGTGGCTTGTGATATCTCATGTCCAGTTGGATCGATCATAGGGTGCAGACCTGTCAGCTCAACAGAACATTAGACCTTCTGCCTAGTCCTGTTTCAGTAGTATATCTCTGTGATGGCTTTCTATTTTATTACTTTGGAGAGCCAAAATTCAGTTATCCTTTGGCTACTTGGTAAATCATTTTATCCAAGGTACCAGTAATAGTAGCTAAAGTCAAACTTAATTGAGTGTATTCCCTGTTGAATGTCTGTTAAAGGTAAAAGGTTAAAGTAAGGTATAAAGGACATTTTCGTTTTGTAAGTGAGAGAATTAAGCAGGTTATCTACAGTCCCTCTTCTTTTCATTCTCTGTGTCTTTAGATTTTTAAAGTGCATGAGCCAAGCTTGGTTCACAGATGGGCAGTGTAGGAGGTCAGAAACGGGTTTTAGTTTTCTGCTTCGCTTACTCTATTTGGAATTTTTTGTGAAGAGATTTTGTTTATTTCTTCACAACCATAGGAGACTGAGCTGACTAGACAGTTCATTAAATTACTCTGAAAGAGTGAAGTTTTGTGGTCAGTTCCCAGATGGCTGTGAGTGTCCCATGTGACAAGCATTCAGGATATTTCTTTTCGCTGTTATGTTTGTATTCTTCTTGTGATTTTTTCTAAAAGCTACTACAATAGCCACTCTTCAACGATGCTTTTTTTGTGTGTGTGGTATCAAAATAAAACACAGGTGTGTTTTAATCCCATTTGTAATGATAGGGACTGAAGGGTTTTATTAACATACAGAGGATCACAAGGGAAATTAGTACCAAAACCTGAAAGCTAACCTAGACTTTAGTCCAAAGGCTCCAAACAAGATCAGTCTTTCTCTTCTGTAAGTGTGGGGGGGTGGAAATCCCAGAAGGACACCGAATTCTTGAAGGATTTTAAAAAGTAAACCACATTCTGATTAATACTAGTTAAGCATGTATGAGAATGTGGGGTTTTTTGCTAATTTATCCCCCCTTTGCATATCTCCCTAAAATTTCTGCAACATTGTTGAGCAGAGAGCTTTCCTAAAATATTCCTGTGAAATTCCAGGCTCTGTAGAAGCCATAAAAATTTTCATCCTGTCCTTAATAGAAAGAAGTCAAAGTATCATTATATATAAAATAAATGATAGAAGTTTTTATCCTCTTCACCTGCTTGAGGCTGACTAATGTTAGCTTCATGTGTGAGAGAATACGGCTGGTGGCTCCAGACAGTGATGATACATTTATTTCAAGTCACAAGAGCCAAGAAACTCTTAAGTCCAAAACCCTGGTGGGATGGTCTTTCATCCTAACTACTTGTGGAGTGTCTCTCTTCAGCTATTGGTGACCTTAGGTCTCCCACCGGGGCCTTTCTAGCTGACAGCAGCAAGCCACGGAGTTTATATAAAAAGTTGGGTGGGGAAGGGAGGGGGAGAAGAAATCTGTTTCCTTGTTTAAAACTCAGGGACCTTAAAATTTCTGAAAAACATGTTACAGTTGAAAAGTTTTGTTAAAGCAAGCAATTGTTTTGCAAATTAAGAGACAGGAGATGATACACTAGTGATACATTTCAATGGACAATGAACTTTAGAGTGAGAAAAGACAAAAACAAATTAGTGCTGATGACAGTAACACTTCAGCTGAGCACAGTGCTTCATGAGTCATAGAATATAATTGCTTTGCCACATGTTAGACTTGGCAAGTTACAAGAGTAAAGTTTTGCTTTAACCAAGATTTTAAATCTAAGAGGTGACTATACAAAGGACATTCAATGGTTCAAATTCATTGTAAGTACTGTTGGCTAGTTTTTGAGGATTTTCTGGTTTATATAAAACTAGCAAAAATTCTATCAAAAACTTTTCTCCTCACGGGGAAAAAAAAAAAAGTAGATTGTTTCCTCACAGAGCATAAAAGAGGGATTGCTGTGTTTTCTATTAGAGCCACCAAAACAGTTTGCACAGAGGACAGTAAATTTTGTTCATGCTGTGCAGACATTTTGAACCAGATGACAAATCCAACAGCTTGGATTCTGTGGAAGGTGAGATTTCAGTGGCTCCAAATGAAAATGAAAAAGCTAGATTGAGGGACGCTGCAATGAAAGCCACTTGGATGAGTGACAAACACAAATCAATCAACTTTATTATGCCCTGTTTCTCCTGTAGAGTTCTGGGGCCAGGAAGGCAGGGTGCATGACAGGTATATCCAAAAATGTCAACAAATCTACTGCCTTCAGCTATTCTGTGTGTTACCACCCAAAGCAAACATTGCCAACAAAGGAATGGCATGTCTGCATCAATGGTGGCATATTCTGGGAAAGCAAAGGCATTAGCCTGGCACATTTTGCTTCATTTTGATCCGATTGTGCCATATGGTGGCATTTTAATTTTGTGTTTAAATGCAACACTTGCTGTCTCTGCCCCTATCATCCAGACTCCTTTGTGAAAGTTATGGTTGGTGAAGAGGAGATTGGAAATAGGGAAGAAGGTGGGGGTGATCAGCAGTGGCCTCAGTTAGGCAGTGAATGAAGTGCCTTGGCTGTTATATGATGCATATAAGGATGAATGGCTGGAACGGGGGGGGGCTCAGGTGGAGAGGTGCAAGGCAAGCAGCAAGGGGCAGAGTTTTTGCTAGAGAAACAGCAAAAGTAGAAGATGGGTGGGCTAGTGGAACATCAGAAGAGGCTGAACAAGGGGAAGCAGGAGGACAAGTTTGTGCCAATAGCTAGCAGTGCAGAGGCTGCCAAAGGAAAACGAAATGACAGATAATACAGCCAGGCATCACCTGAAGGTTAGCCCAGCCATGGATCCTTTTGTGTGGAATATAGTAAAACTTTTGATATAGAGGATGAAGCAGGGTAAAGCATCACTATAGTGGCTCTCCAAAGCTGGCTAACCCTTTGAAGAGCCATACGTGGATTAATTTGTAAAGGGAGATTTTAATAGCCAGAAGTGGTGAACATTAGCTGGTACCTGATTACAGAAGCAGCAACCAATCCCTGCCGTATAACTGGTGTGTGTAAGGCCTCTAGAAACATGGACAGAAAAGGAGTCACAGCTCAAGGAATTGTGCAAAGTACAGCTTCCTCACTCATCTTCAGAATTCTTTGCCAAGTGAATAAATTACTCAGTGCTCAATGAACTATTCTTTAAATACATTCTCCTTCAGTCTTCAACACCTTTCTCATTACAGAGCCACATTAAAAGAGAGATGAATTGTTACAGCTTCAGTAAGAGGAAGAGACCCCAAAATAATAACTTTTAAAATTTCTTTTACAAAACAATATAGTTCCCTTCCTCATTGGACAACTGTACCTGGAGTCAGAATTTTATTCTAAGCAAGAAATCCTCATCATTTAAGGTAGAAGCAACTTCATGAAGAACATTAGGTTTCATAACCTTTTCACTAATTTATACAGAAGTCTTGCATGTAGGATTAAAAATAATCTAGAGCTCTTGACTATATGTTGGAAAAATCTCTAAACCAGAATTTGGATTTTTCTTTAGACAGGCAGTACAAGTTCAGTTGTGTTCTGGACCTGCATCAGATTGTTTCTGCCATTTTTGTTGAAGCAGAGAAGAGTTCTGTAGAGGGGCACGTGGGTTTTTTTCCTGGGAGGTTTTTGTTGCTGCAAAAAAGTGTCCTTTGCACACCCCCCTAGTCTTTCATTTCAGCTGGTGGAACAAAGGAACCCATAACTGCTGTTTCAGCCAGTGTGGTGAATTTAATTTTACAGTACTGGACTCTCATTGCATAGTTGCAACACAGAGCAGCATTCCATATAATCAAGCAGCCTATTATCTACTAGAAATGAAAGAGCTTTTCTTTTATTCATTCTCCCCCCTCCCCCCCTTTTTTTTTTCTTACTTTATTCTAAGTGATAATATAAATTGCATTTTGTACTTATTTCAGGAATGCACGCTTGTTCTCCTATGATGCTAAGTAAATCTCTAAATTTAAAATGTCCCTAAAATATTTTGTGTCCTTTGCTTCTGCTTAGCATATAGACTTAAGACAGCCCTGTGGTGGGCAAATAATCTTTTTGTTACGTGATGAATCTGCAGGCCCTTCACAACAAAAGATCTCCTAAAGCAGCAGGGCCAATCCTTTAGGTTGAGAAACAGTATATCAATAAAGGTCAGTGTGACAATGTGATTTATTGAAATACTGTGCTGCTCCTAGCAGTTAGTATTTTATATTATATGATACACGGCAGGTATTTTTATTCCTATTTGGGTTCCCTACTGAAACCTTGTTCAACCTGTTTTATTATTTATTGTTGCCTTTTAGAGATGAAAGAAACCAATTTATTCAGCTTTCATAACCATTCCTAACAGGTACAAAGAGGTTAAGGACTAAGAGGAAAAATCAATTGGTTAATAAAATAGTTAATTGACTAAATGCTTCTTCCAAGAGACCTTGTATGCAGACTGTGCAGAACCAGAGGAGTTTGGTTTAATTATATTGGGATCTCACTGCAAAAAAAGCCTTCTCTGCAGATGAGGTTTTCAAACTTCAGTGTGCTTGTTCCTAATTTTTTGTAGTTTACCCATGTAGCAAATCCAGGTACCATAATTAAATCTTTTCACCATTTTTAGTATCTACTTTTTCCTTTTATGGTCATGACAGCAAAATTATAATAAAAGCATACCTAGACATTGAAAGATCAGTCAACATCTATAGGTCTGGAAAGATTTTAAAGATAAATGTGTAAAGCACTGACAGATACCTCCCAATTTTGTCTCATTCTGCTGGACTCTCTGGTGGGGTTCTTTAATAGGTTCTATGATGCTGTAACTTATGAAATGCAGAGATTTTAAAAGGCACAGGGAGGTTGAGAGTGATTCCCTTAAACACTTCTGAAATCTTAGCAGAAGAACATCCACAATTGGTTTCAGGCTCACTAATGCTGAATGCCATTAAGAAAAAAGGGGAAGCCAGGTAATATAGGTTCTGTATAAGATCCTTTCCTTGGCCAGCCCTCACAAGTCTTCATCTCTGGAATCAGGAGTCTGGTAACTCACAGAGCCCTTCAGTAGGGAGTGAGGAGGTTGCCTGATAAATTCAGAGAGGAAAAGCACATGAGGAATGTCTGGTAGAGGATTTAGGGCTAATGAGTAATGATAGTAACTGAGGTGATACTCAAATAATGAGGACTACTGATTGACTGACAAGATACTTCGGTGGTGACAGAAGAGAGCAGTCTGAAATATGCTTGTATCGGGATAGGCACAGACTATGTACATGTTTCATCCTTATCTACTAACCCTGGAATTTCCCCCATGGTGTTGTAGGCCATTCTTTCATGCAGGTTTTTCTTTCAAATTTCTTGGAGTGAGGATTGCCTTCTTTGTCTGAAAAACAGAAAAACCTACTGGTGGAGTATTGGGGATACTCTGGCATTTTACCACCTCTGCTATCCCACATACCATGGCAAAACCAGGGAAGGAGCAGCTGAGCCATTTCTTGGTCTCTTCCTTGTAACCAGCATCAATGCTGGGATTCAGGTGGAGGCTGATATTCACACCAGCTGAGCATCACTAATTCATCAGTGGAAATGCAATACTCAACCCTGGTAATACTGGCAACAAATGCTTCTGTGCCTCTCTTTATGTGACATTTAATTTCCAAATATCTATATTATCGTCCCTTTATCAATGAAATGCCTGTTGAAGGCAAATGTGCTTTATTCTATCCCAAAGACAATGAGTTTGCTTTTACCTGTGTTACAGTTATCCAGCCATAATGGCATTTCACAGCTCACCACCTCCCCACTGCACTTCCCAAGGTGTCTCTAGTTCATGGATTCTGTCAACAAGCTCCAATGCTTAATCGAAATATATAAAAGACCCCTTGTGATTTCAAGAATAGAAGTTCTGCTGATGTCACTTTGTGTTTCATTTGCCTGACTCCCAACAAGTACAACGTGTTGATAAAGGACGCGTTGTGATCGGCAAGGCGCTCTCATTGACCTTCACTATTGCCTCATACTGACGTTCACACAGGAGAGATACTCAAGCAGTTAAGGTTAAAAGAAAGGAGACTTTGATTAACAGTAAAGTAATGCATCAAAATTCCAAATTATGTAGGAGTCTATTCAGGCTACAATTTGTCTTGTTTGTTTTTCATTTTAGATTCAATGTCAATGCAAGATTTTAACTCTGGTCACAGTTCTGTATCCATATAATTCTCTAATGTAATTGTGATATAATCCTCAATTTTACTAAGAGCCAAGTTAAAAAACATCAGTGTGTTATTCAGAATACTACTGGCACTGGCTGTTTAAGCTACTGTAACAGCCTGGGAACTGCTGTTCTGAGGAGAAAGTATGTATTTGCTTCTGCTGTAGGGAGCACCTTCAGTATTGAAAGGTGACATAAACACTGTGTAAACCATCACCAAAGCTCCAGAGTCAGAACACTTCATTTGTACAGCTGTGCAGGTGGATTTATGCTAAAATGTCAGGCTCTGCATTGTAATGGCTAAGGCTGGGCATACATTCCTTTCTGCTGTGGGAATGGGGAACTGGCAGAGGAGCAGAGAGGATGGCTGAGGAAGTAACTTCTAAAAGCATCATAAGAGGATTTGTTAGAGTTTGAATGTCCAGCCATTCAGCTCTGCAGCGTCCACCATTGTAGCACCTAATGCTTCTGTGGGTTGTGGTTCCGTAACAATGACAAGAAATCGATACTAATTTTCATTTTGCTGCTCTAAAAAGCACAACAACAACAAAAAAAGGCTGGTAAAGGATTTTCTAAAAAGACCTGTTCACATCTTTCATTATGAAAATTGAAATCATGACAGGCTCTGTTGGCTGTTGTGTGTTGTTGCAGTTAAGCTGCCCTGGTCTGAAAGCTGAAACCAGCACTAGCTTGAGACGTTAAATGCTAAAATCTTTCTCTCTTCCTGATGGCTTCCTTGTCCACAAAAAGCCATGCACTGACATTCCAGCACATGTTAGTGAGAGGGCTGCTTCTCCCATGTTCAGTTTTGATCCAAACAAACAGCTTGAGATTTCATGTTGGATAATTGGGCTTTACCTGCATTTTAAACAAAAATACTTGTCCTTTTATAAGCTGCTTGAGTTGGAGACACACAGAGCTTTTGCTGAAAGAAATGCATTAATCCTTTTAAGTTTGATAAAAGGTTCTTTTATACTATACTGTATAGTTTCCTGCTGTGGGACCACATTTGTGTAGAATCACCGTTTGTGGGGAAAGACAGACACAGACTCCTTCTAATAGCTTGAAGGAAAGACTGATAAGGGGAAATAATACACTCTTGACTTAAAATTGAACAAAATTCAGGGGAGGTTTATTACATTAATTGGAGTTAATGGACATGGTCCGTCCCTTTTCTTTGTACTCCCCCGGTACATTCCCAGGAACTGTAGGTGATCACCCTTTCTTTGAGGCTGACGTTAGAGCAAGTCCAAAATTGATCTCTGCAAGGCCCTGCCGTGCTCCCTGTTTTCCTTCTGCTGCTGCATCAACTACAGATGTGAGTCCTGTGTCTAACAGTGACAGCGTAAGGCATTTCAATAATCTACTGCCAAGCAAGTGAAACAAATGCCCACTTTCTTTTGTTTCAAAACCCAACTGCCCTGGATTTATTTTGGCACCTCTGATATTTTGTTATTATGACCAGAGCGGTGCTGGTCATTGCTGGGCAGGATGACATTCAATATTCTTGACTTACTATATCCCACACATCAATAGTGACTAGTGTCAAGCCATGTAGACTACTACTGTTCATTGATCGGGTATTATTAGTTTTTTATTTCTCTGCCTCTTTTTATTTAGAACATTTCACTTTTTATCAACCCAGTGGAGTAAAATATTTTGACCTTCCATTTGGACAAGGGATTATGTGTAGAGCAGCTACAGTAAAACACAGTACAGATCTTCTAGGAATAGTTCTCCCTGGAAAACTTGTACTGTATTTTGAGCTTGTATCTGAGTCCAAACTCAGTCCAATTAAGCCTAGTTCCAAAAGCCAGTGTAAGCAAAACTTTCATGGATAAGTCCACATTTTATAGTATGAATTTTTCTGGCATAAACAACAAACTCATTGTTATAGCACAACCAGGAAATGAGATCCCACTTCCACTATTCCTTTCCTTCTGTGTTGTAGAGCATTAGGGAGTGCAGAAAAATGCTCAGGAAAAGCTCAAACAGAAAACGTTGGGAAACAGTCCTGGCCACAGGGTAGATTCCCTCAAACAGAAGGTAAACCTGGGCAGATCTGCTGTACCTTGTAAAGAGCTAGTGCAGGCTCTTCTCCATCCTTCTTTTGGTAAATGAGTTTCTTGAAAGAAAGTTGTCTGTGCATCTGACTGCTTTCATGATGTTGATTCTAGGCTGGTGTAGTTTTTGTGCAACCTCATAAACCAAGCACTATCTAATTTTGTTAATTTTTCTGCTGCTTATACCTAATACAAGAGCACTCAAGTCTTCTGACCCAGAAAACCATCATGTGTAAATTATAGTTCCTATTGATGTTAATCCTCTTCCATTATTTCTTTGATAAGATACCACGGCTGCAATTTTTTTCTTTGTAAAGAAAATACTGAATTTGCTATATTGTAGATAACTGTGATATAATTTACACATTCTCTCTAGCCAACCAAATGGCTCCATAGCAATGGAGAGCTGTGACTTCATTAGAAAACAGATAAATAACATGGCAACCTTCTTTATACGTTGGTGTGGGGGGATGGCTGACACAGTAATGAAACAAAAAGGTTCTGAGGATTAAAAATAATTTCTGGTGTTCATTTAGGGAATATTTGATTTCTCAGAATACCCCAGGAAGCTCAACTGCCTACCAGCTACCACAGGTGTTTTGGAATTTGTTTTTCTGCTTAAGTCTATGAAAATGTTCCCAGGACATACAGAAAAATTCGATTATTTTTTTTAAAGTAGTTAATAAAGTCATGTGAGCTATTTCCTATTGGGAAATACGTAGAGGTAGTATGTATTTAAAAAAAAAAGTGAACTTTTAAGTGTTTGAGGAAGGTAGGAGAAGCATTAATGACAGGCAGTATCATAGTCTAGGATGACAGTGTCCAAAAATTTACAGTGTTTAAGAACCCTGCAAGTAGATCTTGCAAAACCTGCATTTCAGGCATCTTTGGATACCTTTGGGTGATCTGAGAGTATATAAAAGGTGTCGTTCCATTTCTAAGGTGAGATCGTATGGAAATATTTCTGAGGTCTGATAATACATTAAAAAGAAATGAAGCAGGAATATTCATAAAGCCTATTTTATAAACACCTGCAGTTCAGCAGAACTCCATGGGATCCACCTAACGCAGGCATGGCCTTTTGCCTTTATGGGAAACGTCCTTTCTCCATAGGTATTAATCATGCTGACTTACATTTTTAGAGCCCTTCTTAACATCACAAATAAATTTAGTCCTTGAAGGTGATAGTAACAGACTGCTGGCCTTATCATTTAGATTGCAATGTTCCAGCTAGAGCTAGTTTGAACATTTTCCCTTTATATGTTTTCAGTTGAAAATGTGACTTTGGCAAAATAAAATTAAAAAATATGCATGAAAAAGTCCATTTTGACAAAGTGTGATCCATGAGGCAACCTGAATGAATTTCAAAAGCAATAAGCTAGCTTGGTATTTAAAGGGGGGTTTTATTATTAAAACCTTGAGGGATATACATTTTTGCATCATTCATTGAACTGTGGGTGCAATTTATTTAATAGGCACACATTTTACCAGGCAACTTCTTCCACCAGGAAAGGATTTCAAGCCTCAGCCAAGTGGAAAATATATCCCAAGGTATCTGTGTTGCCTAGTAAAACCAGGAGATTTAAACAGTCAAGATACAAGCTGACTGTGAAGGCACCTACCACTAATACAAAACTATGCCATTCTAAAATGCTGCTGACAACCCTCACAAACCTTTAAATAGCCATTTCCAAGCTGGCAGATCTAAATTGCAGGAAAACAAAGTAATCACTCCAGGAATTCTTTGTAAATTAAAACGGTTCCTTGTTGTTGCTTTGTGTTCTGAAGCTTCACAAATAATAATCCAGGTTCAGAAGCCATTTTCCTATTTCCTCTGTATCAAATACTTCTGTAAAACTAAATAGTCTGGCCATAATGCAGAGAAATTGTTGGCAGATAATGCTAAGCGCAAACAAGAACTGTACATTTTAAAGCTGGTTTAAGAAGTACATAATATATTCATGTGTATCTTATTTTCATGTAAAATAGGAAGAGAAGTTACTTGCTCTTATATCACCTCTGGCCTGCTGTCACTGTCTGAATGACAACTTTGCTGGGTTTGTATTGGTGTAAAAGCCTAGTTCAAGGTTAGTACACCCTGTGAGATCTTAAGTGTGCTTACAAAGGGCCCAGGGTTTGTGCTGCCTTTCCACACAGGATGACGTACTAGAGAGCCTCTTCAGACTGTGAAGAGGAGAGTCCCCTGGGTGGAAATAACCCCTGCAGATGCTTATTCACCCTGGCGTTTGTGGCAATTTTAAAACCAAAACTGAACTCTGATACTTGTCTGCAAGAAAAGAAATGCTTACAAACGTTGGAATTCATCATACGAATTAGAAGTTTATAGAGCAGTATAATGCAGCATGAAATTAGATTGCAGAGTAAGTGCAAAATACAAGTCTAAAAAGCCCAAGAGCTCTTCAGATGTTTGTCTGGCAAAGAGGCCGAGCTCTGGCGTGAAGCGCGTCGTGGCAACTGGCTGTGCCTGAAAGTAGAAGCCATCCCCGTGTGCAATATCAGTGCTGCTTGGACTTCACTAATGACATTTCCTTGGTGAAGCCCCTCATTGTATTGCTGCTTTTAATGTTGGAATGTCACTGCTACACCTGCACATCTATAGACCTGCTGGTGTCTTCCTGTAGGCCAGAATTTCACTCCTGATATAAAAAGGATTGAAAATATTACTCAAATACTACACAAAAAAAATGAGTATTTGAATATTTTTCTAATATTTCCATGAAGAACAGGCATTGTTCAGCTTACCTTTGTACTTTGCTACTGAAGTAAATGGACAAATTTCTCCGCAGGGATAGTGAAAAGGAGCTGTGAGGTGCTGATGTCAGAGCCTTTCTGTCTGGACAGAACTGACTGCCAGTGAAGCTGGCAATATGGTCTGCCTTAGGTTGCACGGCAGGACTGGTTCAACCTGTAGCACTATTACTTTTTGGAGGTTCAAGACAATAGCTTTAGGTACTCCCAGAGCCAACATCTACTTGTAGCTGTGGGCACAAAGAGACTCCAGAAAAGACTCAGCTCTGTGGTGCTCAAATGGCACTTGTGGCCTTCGAGCCCTGCTTCCCGAAGCCGAATGGCAAATGGCCAGGCAGTGGCTGTAAGGAAAGGGTTCTCTTTGGATATTGATTCTGCCTTGAAAGACCTATTTCCATTTCCTCCCTTCCAGAGCTGCTCCCTGGTGCTAAGTTCACAGCATACCATGTTAGCAGAACACTTGTCCTCAATATTTAATTTTAAAAGAAAGGACTTTCTGTGAATAACTATTTGGATCCCTGGTTATGCATATTAATGCAGTCACCATTAAAATTATAAAGTCATGTATTTGTGCACAAATATTTTCTAGGGTTCCATTAAAGAATGCACACTCCTCTCTGCTTAAATCCTGAAATGTCTCTATTCATTATAATACTTGCAAAATCTGAATCTTGTTACAACTGGTAATTTTCAAATAATCCAAAATTAAAGTCAGAGATAAACGGGCACATCCAAGGTGTTCTAGGCATTGTAGCATATGGAAGAACCTCAAAGATGCAGCTGGTAACTGGTTGGTCCAGTTGTACGAATAAAACTGAAATAAAACCAGTTGTGTGAAATGTCCAGCTGGGATCAGCTGTGCTGGAACACTGTCTGCCAGGGTTAAAAATTGCTGGAATAATAAGCGGGAAGTGAAAAGGACGTATTATATCATCTAATGTATCCTGTGAAATTTTAAGGGTCTCTGAAACCAGTACCTTCCAGGAGCCAGCTCTGCTACCTTCTAATGGTTAAAAGCAAATGATCTGGGCTGGAACATCTATGTGGAAATAATTAGTGAATGAAGTAAAATATATGTTAGCTGTCTAGAAGCTCTACTTTGTGGAGCCTCACAAATAATGAGCATCCGGTCATTTCTAACAAAAGAAGAGACATGTATATACTGTTTAACATTGTAATTCACTGACACCTGACTTAACCTGATCTTTAAAGTACCAGATAAAAGCCAGGCATGTGGAGTAATTTGGTAACTTTCTCTGAGCTAATGTTTCAGAACATCAGGTATTCAATTCTTCTACTAAGGAAAGGACAAAATATTCTGGGGGCTCCATTATTGTTAAGCCTCGTGTGAAGCTGGGCATCTCCCCAGTTTAACTGCACCAGCTGAAAATGGGAAGGTGATGACTCTGTGTTACTTATCTCTTTCGCATTCATCACTGCGCTCAAAAGATTTTTTTGTCAGAAAGCTCACCTTGGCAGAAAGATGAAAACCAGGGAAGAGGAAGTAGGGGAGGCATTTTATGACACGGCCTTCAGCCCTTACTTTTTAAAAGATTCTTCCTGCAATTTATGTCGGTTTGAGTTAGAACTATGTTTTAATTCCGCCCTTGAGATGCGGTGCAAGTACTGATGATAGCAAATATTCATCTCTGGCAAACATTTCACTGAAATGAGGGACCGACAATTTATTAAAACTAATTTCCAAAGTCACTTCCAAATCTCTTCCCGTTCATTCAGCAAAATATGTAGTAGTTTAAGATAAGTACCGATACAAAAACCCTTTTAGCATTATTGCTCTTTTCGCTAGGGGGACACCGTAATGAAAGAAATGGATTTTTAAAGATGTGCATTAGAAAGAGTACAGAAATGTCGGTGGAACAGCCTATGTTTTATTGGTTGGCAAATGACAGTTCTGCCAAAGCATAACTGTTGAGGGACAGTTTATTAAATTAATAACACTGGCTAATGGCATCAGCTGCTCTCTCCTGAATAACTTCCTAATGTGATACAACAAGATTTAGTACTGGGGCTCAGGGCAACGTTCTCTGTTTATCTTGAGTTTAGCGTGTCTGTACTGCAGGTGTTGATGTAGGTATGAGGCTTGTTTATCGTTGAGCTGGGATCCTGGTACCTGACCTGAGGAGCAGCACAGAGCTCAGGACAGGAGAGATGTACCTGAATTCTCATGGAGGTTTCACAGTGCACACCAAATTCTCTGCTGCCACTGCTAAACTGTGCTTGACCCTCAGACTCCAGCGTTTGAAACTATCATCTCAGGTACGTATATATTGTGATAAAGTACATTTTACTCTGCGTTATGATGCCGGAGTGACTGTCAGGCATTAGAGAGGCTATCTGTTTGGTAGGAGTTTTCAGTGGAGATCATACAGTGGAAGGAAATTTGTTTCATTGCTGCCAGTAGTTAAAATCTGTCAGCTGTTTGGAAGGGACAGAAATATGCTGCTGAGACAATGTAGTTCTCCACATGATGAAGAACCATTTTAAACCTTTTTGATAAAGACACTTGCAGAAACCTATGCAGATGGGTAACAGTGATGATAAACTGGCATGAGAATTGTTTTACTTATGTGGTGGCATATGCATTTAGATATATGGGGATACAATTTGACGTGATCCATTTGGCCATCTTCATTAACAGCCTAGCATGGCAATGGAAAAATGAAACGTTGAAAATGTGTAATGAAAGATAAAACAGTAGGTAACTTCTGATAAGCGTATTATAGCTCATCCATCTTAGGCAAACCCGAGTTTATGAACTTTTCTTCAGCAGCAGGGGCATCAGTGCTCTGACTAGTAATAACAGAAATTGAGTCCAATTGCTCCCTCCATAGAAGAAACATAATTCAAAATTATCTGAACCAATGGACCTGCATCACATTGCATTCATTTTCAGAACTACCTTTTGAAAAGCCAATTCCTGAACCTGAACATTAACATCTTGAGCCGCTAATCTCCACTTCAAAATCTCCTGGCTGAACAGCACAGGGCCATCAATATAGTTATTTTATATCTACTGTGTATGTATTTCTATTGACACTCTATAGGCTTCTTTCAGTGAGTGGATTTAAGCTAAGTGTATATTGTCAAGGTTGTTGGCTCTTTTGTTTAGAGAGGTGTGTAATGGTTCTTCTCAAAAAGAACAAAAGAACAATCTCCTTAGTCTCTTGTCCTTCTAAAGGGTTACATATACTAGTACTCTTTTTTTAAGTGGATGTTCTTGCTGGAGATATAATTAACATGTCACTGAACTCTCCTTGGTGTGTCCCTTGAACTCACAGTGCATTGCAGGAGATAAACTTAGAGTGTCACCTGAATGATTGTGAGGCTGTATTGTGTGACATTTTAAATTGAGAAGGCTGCGTGGCTGACTTTTTTTTTTTTCTCCTTTGGAAGAAGAAACAAAAATCAATTTACAAGCAGCAAATATTTTCCTTCATAGTGAGGACACCTCTGGCCTTAATTTGGGCAGCTGGCCAGACAGCAGCTACTAGCTGAGATTTATAGCTGCACTTTAATTTCCTTGAGTAGCATGCACACAGATTTTCCTCTATGAGCACAGATTCTGTTCCTGTGGGGAACTATGGTTTAGTTAATTGGGCATGGCATTTGGAGGCAGGAGAGCTGGTCTTAGTTCTGATTGTGAGACTAACTGTCACTTCGGGAAAGGCACTTTGTGTTTGAGTGTCTGAAGTAGAGACAGTAATATCAATGTGCTTTATCTATAAATGAGCAATTAAAAAGTATTAACATCAAATAACTGTGGCCAGTAATTTCAATGTAAATGTATCATTCTCTGAATACAATCTGTCTCTTCTTCTTTTTACTTTCATTGGCTTTGTCATTTTCTAGCTGTATTCAGAGGTTCTGACTCAGCTTCTATTAAACTGAGTTTTCAAGTAGATGTGTACAATAAGCCTTGTAACCCTTGGAAGACATTCTGATCTCTGCTTTGGAAGGTTGGGCAGATGCATTTGCTGCTGGGGCAGAAGATGGTACAGGATTAGATCCGTACTTTGTACTGCGCAGGCAGTGCGTTGGAAAGCAATGCTACCACAAACAATGAAACAGTTGTGGTACCAAAGAGACTCTGTAGGGGTTTTATTGTCTGCCTAACTGTAGAGATTAATGTGTTCAAATACTGCTGGTCTTTTATGGCTAGATGTGAAAAAACCTCGTTGTTAGAATGGAAATAAATATTCAGTGGGAATTTAACTTAGAAGAAAGAATTTAATTAGTTAACATTTTTGATGCCAGACTAAAGGACAAAATCTAAACTGAAGATAGGAGAAAAATTCCATCCCCCCTGTGGCTTGTGTTTTTAAGAAGATTTTGTTTGTTTAAATCCTATTTCATTTTCCTCTGTGTCTTAAGAACAAGATTTTGCTATAGGTCAAAGCCAGTGAATAGTGCTTACAGCTTGAGAAATAAGAAAATCAAAGACATAATCATTTATTAGACCCTTTTAGTGGCATTTCTCATTTGGCTGCTTGCTCTACTTGCATTCACCACTGTTGTGAGCTTAGTCTTTGTTTTGGAAAAGACTCCTTTGCTTCTGCAGAGTTTCTTTGTGCCCTTTTAATACACTGGATTTCTTTACAGTGAAAAAAAAAAATCTGTTGACCACGCTGTATACGCTGTCTTTTAAAGAAACTGTAGTTTTAACAAGTGCTGAGTGTGGTCACTTTATCCCTTACTTTGCTGTAAACCAAGAGCATCTCTAAATACTGTCTTTGCAAAGCTATTCCAAATCTGAAATGACAATGTTTAGCTTAACTGACAAAGTTTCACCACTTGTTGTGTATCAGTCACCTTCTGGATGAATCCAATAAAAACCAGTTTGGCAAGATGGTTCTCAGCATCTCTGCTAGTGTTTGCCTAGAGACCATCAAAACTGGCTGATTTAATTCTCCTGCCTTGATGTTACTGTAAAACGTGGTCGTTACTGATGAGGACTGGTTAAACATTTTCCTCATAACTATTTGTAACAAGTTTGATATCCTGATACCAATTTGTGTCTGAAAGCTGCCCACCTTCTGTATAAGAGAAATTCTTTTCCATAGGTAAACAAGACTAACTAGTCACCAGTTTGACTTTTCAAAGTAATTTTTTCTACTGACTTGTAATATTTATTTTTTAAATAAAAAGGAGGAATAAATAAAAATAATTTTCATGGAAATTGAATACTAATGAAGCCTTTTAAGCATAGTGGATCTGATTTTATGTCAGTGGTTTACATGAGAGGAGAGCTGGGCTATCAGTTGTCTTTTTGCCAAGATAAATACTGTGCCTTAAGAGCTCTGATGAATGTGGGACATAAGCTTTAGCATTAGAATAATAATAGGGAAATTTCAGGGAAGAAAGAAAAATAGTTTTATGAGAATCTAAGGGGAAAACTTGAGATATGTTTATACCAACTATCAATAGAAACCCTTATGCTAAATCAGTTTGTTGCTGCTATCTTACCAAAGTTGTACAATGAAATCTGCTAAACTGCCCAATGAGGATTTCATCTACAATGTATTGGGGAAAATGGGAGAAAAGAATGCCCAGGACTTACGTGGGAGAGCTCTCACATAAGTCACATTTTATTCTATGTTTTCAGCATTGAAGCCACAAAGAAGTGATCCAGGGCCAAAATTAATACAACTGTTACAAAGGGCACGTCCCTCGTTCACAAAATGTTCTTTGCAGAGATTTACCATGTCCTTGCATGATTCAAACCTTCCCTGAACTGTCCACCACAGGAAGTTATATATACAGCACTTTTTTTGTTGATTTAAAGTCTTAATTTGCCAGGAACTGCAATCCAGTATTTTCATTGTAGTTGTCATATTTTTCTAAACTTGTGTGCCTCATGGAAGATTAAGTGAAACTGGAATAAATGGCTTTGTCAACTCCACAATCCTCAAATAGGTTTAATGCTCACTACTACCATTGGTATTCAATATCACTAGATATTTTACCTTGAATAATCACTGATGGACATTGATTTTGTCTTTGCTCTTCACAGCACAGCAAAATTAATGTGAAAGTCAGAGTTAAATGAGTCCCAGTGGTGTCCTCCACTCTGCTGAGAGTATGTTTCAGATACTGAAGAACTGGCAACCAGCTCAAACCTACAGTATCTTGTATTGCAACACTTAATGGATATGAATAGTCCTCACAGGGGGGATTCGGGTTACCTTTCTATCAACTTTAGAGGTTAGACTCCTGAAGCAGACAACGAGGTTAATGCATGGTACTTTATGAACTGATTAATTCTTTTCTTTAGATTCAATTTAAAACTTTACTTCTTTTATATTCCTTTCTGAAAATTAATCTGAGTCACTTGTGAAGTGTTAACAATGGGAATTTAAATTATTATAAAGTTTAGGCTCAGGAAAATATTATGTACTAAATAGTCTGATTTTCTAATATTAATGAGAAGTTGGCAAAGCAACTTGCTCTGTTTTTTCCTCTAAGTCTAGAGTGTGGTCATAATCGCATCATACAGCACAAAATCCATGGTGGCTCTAAGGCCAAGGTTAGCCATGGGGGTAAGGTAGCCAAATACATTATGAAAAATGAACATGTAACTGAGGGAAGCATGTAGTTAACAGCTTTGAAATCAAAGTTGTGGTATATATATGCAGACTACGGGACAAATTTCTGCTTTGCTTCCGTGCTCTATTGGTGGATGGATTGGTGTTACATCAACTGCAGGAGGTTTGCTGAGAACAGAGCAAAATGCCTCCAGGGAACCAGAGAGCAGCAATCCTTGTAGCACTCTTTATAGCTGCTTTGTAAAAAGCCCATGTTATCAGATGCCAATTAATATTTAGGAGTAGGTACAGAGGGGTGCACGTGTTCAAAGCAGCCATTCTGCTTCCCCTCTACACAGATACCCCAAGGAGTGGTGACAGATAGGCAGGCTGCTTGGCCCTGATTCTCGGTACTGCCAGCTACAACAGATCCAAAATTATGAGATTCATAAAGAAGAAAACCAGAATGTTTTTAGATTTTCAAACTCCTTTACTTTTTCAGCATAACAAAATATGTGGTAATTTCAATCCAAACAATTGATTTTTAGGGCATACAAAAGTGCATACAACAAAGCATTTCAGAAAGAGCCAAGCTTTCTGACTTCACAGTCCACACAGCAAAACCTGCACTGGGAGGAGAAGTTACTTGGACCTAGGAAGAAAACAATAGAAATGAAAAAAAAAGAAAAGCAGGGAAGAAAGGTTCTCGGGTTTGGTACTGCAGCTCTTGCAGTAGGTAGTCTCTGATTCTCCTTTTCCTGGCTTTGTGGTGCTCAGAGATTTTCTTTGCTACTATCAAAGGAGCGGTCCTTATACAAAAGCGGGGGCTCAGGATGGAGCGAGGATTCTTGCAAGGACTTTTATCCAGCACAGGAGGCAGCCTGAGTTCTGAAAGGGAAACCTCTTTTGCAGGGAAAAATCTAGTCAGTGAAAGAATTCAGAGTTGTTTTCAGGTTCAGACACAGTTTTGTAACCTTGATTAAAAAGTTTATTGAAATCCTGGTCCTAAGAGATTAGTGCATTTCAGTGTGAGATCACCAAGACATGCCACTGCAGAAAACATCCTGCCTGCAGGAAGCACAGTGAGCATTAGAAAGAATGCATGGGATAGAAACTGGTTTCAAACTTCAGTTATTGTTCTTGACAACCTCCTCCTTTGGTAGAAACTAATAAGAGGTGACAGGATATTTCTGTCACAGACTTCTGCCTGCACAGAGGAGGGTGAGCTCGACATAGCACCATGCCCAGCTTTCAAAGTTCCACTGAATCTCTTTTTTTTTTTGTTTTTTTTAGTTTTCAAACTTCTCTACAAGGAAATGATTGGAAAGTTAGTGATATGTGCAAAGAACATTTTTTCAATTAGTGATGCCCATTAGCTGAATGAGTATGAAAGGCTGATATTTTTCCCCCTGAATTAGCAGGTACACATATGGAATTTGGGCTATAAATCATTACTTAATAATTCACTAGAAAATAAATATGACATAAAAGATAATTAGAGATTTGTACCAGTTGCCTTCACCTTAATTATGAATGAAGGATATTTGGCATTGTCTGCAGGACTGTTAAATTTTGTTATATTGAGATGGGTCTGGAAAAGGAAGATACAGGAAAGTCATTTTATGAAAGAATATAGCTTCTGGCAGAGTGGGTCTTGTACATCATTGCAGGAGAGGTATCCAACAGTTATGATCTTAAAATCTAAATGCAATGTGCTGGAACAAGAATGGTGAACAGGTTTGTTTTGCTATTTCAGTAATGACCTGTTGCCTGGCTCACAGAAACACATATGCCAGCCAATTTCATTGGAACAAAATTAATATTATATCTCTGTGCTGTAATAATAGTTAACTTTGGCAGAGCAGAAACAGTTGGATATATTTTCCTGGTCTAGGATTTGCTGGAGATACCTGGAGAGGTAGTGTATACCAATCATTTCAATTCACAATGGATTTGAATACTCTGCTGTACCATAAACAACCACAGTATGAAACAGAGCATTTTTCCTTGCCTAGAGTTTGCTAACTTTAAAATAGGGGATAGACTTTCAGTCCTGCACTGTTGCCTTTGCTGCTGCTGAGCATCTAGGTGAGACTTCCCCTTGCATAGCTGAAGCTGTATGTGAAGACATTGGAGTTTGCTATGTACTACATGTCTGTTGCTGATCACATCCTCTCCCAGCTTAGGAGAATATACAGGACACATGTTAATAAGCCCTGACCCAGGTGCAGGATCCTGCGCTTTGCCTGGATAAACCTCATGAGGTTCATACAGACCCACTTCTCAAGCTTGTCCAGGTCCCTCTGGATGAGTTCCCATCCCTCAGGTGTGTCAACCGCACCGCTCAGCTTGTTGTCACCTGCAAACTGGATGAGGGTGCACTCTCTTACGGCTGTGCTCCTCCAATCACACAGTTCCTGACAAACATAAAATTCTAAAACATACTAATCTTTCCAGTTACTGACTACTTCAGTAAAGGGACAGAACTTTGAAGTGAGCCTAGTGAATGGGGAGACATTGGCAGATGGGAAGATCTGGAACATTATACTATCTCTCACTCTTGCTGCATCAGAAATAGGCCACTGAACTCTGATTTATCTGCAGTTTTCCTAAGAATTTTGGATTAGACCCAAACAGACTGAATTAGAGTGTATCAGCCTGGAACAAAGACAAGCCAGGCCATCAACTGAGAAGATTAAGAAGAGCCTTTCTGCTGGCTGAAGATGAAGAATTTTCTTCTGATGATTTTGACACTCTGAAGGCAGTATGATGCTCAGTGTGGACCAGTACCAATTACTGCTTTAAGTACAACATCCAGAATGGGTGAATGGTGATATTATGCGCAGGTTCTTTAAGACACGTTATTTTTGTTGGGCTTTGATTCATTTAGTTTTTGCTGATCTTATTCATTTTACTTATTACTCAGACTCTGGTGCCTAGTCTTCATTGAACTGGCACAGTCAGAGCTGGATAAGTGAAAAAAAAACCACAGACAAAAAACGCAAGTGGCCTGTCAAAGACATGTTGGCAGTTGCTTTCAGAGTATCCCTTGATGGTTCTACGGAGATGTCAAGTAAGAGTAGTGGCAGGATTGAGCCATGGCAGTTCTGCTTGTCAGAGCAGATAGTGTGCTTAGGAGTGATAGACAATCTGCTTCTCACCCCACTAGATAGCATAACGGAGGTGATGAACAATTCCTGGGTTTGCCATTAAATGAGAAGTAGTTTCCTATATTCATGAATACATCTACCACCCAAAACAGGAAGTAAATGTTTTATTCTTGTGGGACAATAAGTTATGAGCCCTACTTTCAACAGAAGAGGTGGAAATACTTAAAAAAAACAAGAGACATTAATTGTCTGCTAAGGCAGACAATAATCATATTGACAAGTAACAGCCTCTAAAGCTCCAACTCCGTTTTCATTGCAGCTACAAACATGATACTAATGTATTTTTGAATCTGTGAACTTGAAAGTATGTATTACAGCAGTTGGGAAGTAGGAATAGCAGAATGCCACAAGAAACTCATCTCCTGACAGGAGAAGAGTCCAGTACATATTGAGAGTAATAGGTCTCAATTTATGCAAGGTTCTTCAGCGTTCCTACTAATTGTAAGCATGCTAGTAGTCCCACCGATTTCAGCTGGTGATTACCATTAAGCACATGCTTAAGTATCTTGCAAAATTAAGGTTTCAAGATAGTTTTGTTGAGTTAAAAAAACTCAGTTATGATCTCAGACTTTAATGTTCTTTCCCAAATCCAACCAGATTTATAATCATTTTGAAGTTTTTTCCCCTTGTTGCAAGTGAAATATCAAAGTGATAGAAATATATCTTTTTGAAAGAGATCTCGGCATACACAGGCTTTTTGAGATGTAGATTGAATGTATGATCTTGCTTCTTCCACTTGCTACCCCTGACTCACACAAGATCTTGCTGGTTCTTACAAAATATTAAGAATCTGCTCTTGTGTTTTCTCTGTGTTACTTGGTTTTCAGTGAGGCACACAAAGATTTCAGGCCTCTGTCTTTTTACCTTCTGAGATCAAACGAATGCTTTGCTGTTTTGTTTTAGAATCTTTGTAGTTTTGACCTTTTGGCACTGATTTTCACAAATAAAGGCTGAAAGGCACTGGGCATTTGCAGTCAGCGTGTATTTCCTCTGTGTGTGTGTGTGTGAGTGCATTTACACTTGTCAGTAAAGTCCTAAACTTGTAAGTCCACAAGCTAGTGTAAAGGTGTACGTAGATTTGAGGGGTCAGATTGAAAACCCTACCAGCTAAATCAAACATTTAATATCCATGGTCTACCCTTAATGTCATAATGACTGAAAGAAACAACAGAACTCCTGAAAGTCACCCATCTATGATTTCCCCTGCTTTAATTTGTCTCGTGGGAAAAACTTACGAGGAGGTTCTAACAGAGTCAGCAGCATTCAGGAAGTAACATCTTGATTTCTGTGGGACAGAGCATTGCAAAGCAATCAATTCACAAGTGTCTTGGCTGTGTGTACATGTGCTGGTCAAAAGGCACTTTGGAGCAGCCTTTTTCATTGCTTCAGCTGAGGAAGATAACTCCAGACAGCAGCAGATCTTCCAGCTAAGTCCTCACATCTATGATCCATGGTGCTCCTGCCAGGCGTTAGAGCAGATCATTTACCATGTGGATTTGTTGCTCTGCCCTTGATCCAGTCCTTTCTTTTTCTTTCCTTTCACAGGTGGCCCTGCAGTTTGCAAACAAGGCTTCTGAAGAAAACACAAGGTGAAAAGTAAGAGAAAAGAAGACAACAGAGCACAGGCAGGTACATGAGACAAAACTATATTGGAGAAAATAAGGCTTATTAGTAGTTCACATGTCTAAATCTTTATGTCACAGAATAGAGAAGATATCTATTAAAAGTTTTCTTTTTGACCACTGGTGTCAATTTTGCCTGCAAGGTGACATAGTGAGGCACTCTGCAATGTGGGTTCAGTTCAAGTAGGAAATAATCAAGGTGAGAAATATACCCCATTTCAGAACTTTACATTATAATTGATAAATATTTAACATGCTTCTTCCAAAGCCAGTGATGTACCTTGCAACCCCAGCAGAGGTGACTTTTTATTCATGTACTCTGTGGGCTCCCCCCCCCACTTCTCTCCACGTAGGAGTAGATACTCTCTGTGCTTTTAGGTGTTGGCAAGGAGAGCTTTGACAGCTTAGAGGCTGAATACTATACGCTTGATCATAAAGCTTCTCTCTGTCGTGGTGGATGAGTGCTTATTTTCTCTTTTAGGGGCTGTACTCACGTTTTGGTTATGTATTCTATTTATTGGGTGTATACACCTTTGGATATAGGTCTCACAATCTACTTTAAGTAGAGTCCTAAATGATTAGGGAGTATTTCATTGTATAGGGTTTCCCTTGGAGGAGGTCATGCGCTCACCACTAGGGTAAGAGCCACTCAGATGTGCCACCTGTGCCTCCCAGTAATGGGACAGATTGCAATTCCCTCATTGGTACTGAGGAGCAATTATTTGTGTGAGTAATTCTGAAGCCACCTGTGGGCTTCCTCTGTGGCTTCACAGATCCATGTCCTTTCTGTATTCTTGCCCTGCCCCAGACTTCCTCAGTACCCTTACTTATCTTCATTAACATCACTTTCACTTAGACTTACCATTAAGGGCTCTTTTGAGTGGGCCTGCTTCTCAGGGGAAAGTGTAATACCAGTCTCAGCTACCAACACCCCACCCTTACAACTTTTCTTCACTTTCCCTTTCTTGAATTTATTCTGACCCTTTATCTCCTTCTCTTCCATGACAGTCACGTATCCTCTTCACCTGTACTGCCAGTTTGGTTCTCAATATATCAGTGTATCAAATAACAGAGGTAAAAAAAAATCATCCCTAAAATCACCATGGTGTTCTGGGAGGAGCTAGGTGTGGTGGTGGTCAGCATTCTCTGCAAATAATTTCTTCCTGATAATTCTTTCTTTTGCTCTGCTACTGGGTTGTGGGCTTTTTCTCTTCTCTGCTGCTACTTTCTCCCCTTTTTGCTTCTAGTCCTCTGTCCTTTGATACTGTATTTCACATCATATGATCCTCACAGTTTCTGACATAAAATAATAAAGTGGGACATTAGTCAGCATGGCAGACAGCCTTCCATTTTTCTTTCAGTAGGCTAATTCCCTGTGTTCCTGACAGTGGCCTGCAGAAGCAGCTGGATTGTATGTTCTTAACAGGCAGAGCATATGCTCACGTATGTAATGAGCAGCCTTCCTTTTCTATTCCCTCTAGCATTGTGCTGTGCATTTGCAACAAGTAGAAGGAGGAGGATGGGAAAACCCATTCTGTACGATCTGAAGTGCTGAAACACAGAAGAAGTAACTCTCAGGTTTGCCATCAGTAAGAAAGGGCTGCCAAAAAGACTAGGGCAGAAAATGATCTCCAGAATGATTTTTCCATTTCTGCTTTGCTAAAAAGCGTGCACAGTTACTGCTTAGTCTTAGCTTATGATCTTTTGCCAGTACCAGCTGATTTTCTGGAATGGAGGATAAGAGATGCTGACAGCTGTGCCCTGTATGGAAACTGCCAAACTGCAGCACAATCTTGTCAGGCTGCCATGTGGCTTTAGGCCAAGCAAGATATCGATGACACATATAATGAGATACTAAAAGAAATAGCATGTATCATAGATTCTAAGGAGAACTGGCAGAGCATAGGGATGGCCTTATGTTCCTTAACACAGTATAGTGTAGTTACTAGAAGGCTAGATCTTTATTACAACTGTGTTTCTGAACCTGAAAAGGAAAGAAAAACATGAAATGTAGTTCCCCAGGTAAAACGAAAGGAACAGTGAGTTACGCCAGAGTGGTGATGCTGCAGTGACACCCGACTACGGTTCGCAAGAAGGGAAAACAGGCAGTGGAAAAGAAGAGGGGTGGAGAGAACTGAGAGAAAAGTACAGAGTAGAACAAAGCAGCAGAAGTATAGATTCAGGCTTGGGGGTTAAAGGAAAGAAGGGAGAAACAGCAATTGCTGTACTGCAGTAGGTCCTGCCATCTAACTTGAAGAACCAGTGTGACAAGAAAGAATGGAACAGAATGAGTTTGGCCAACTGGGAAGAATTAAAATCTTGCAAATACTAACATGTCATGGAAGATGTTATTCTTTAGCTGTGTTAGATAAAGACGTAGTCAGAAGGGGGATCTGAGAAAGTGCTTGGGAAGTGAAAATACACTGGAAGGGTGATGTTGTTGTTTTAAAAAGCTCCATTTTCTCTGTTTATATTCGATCTGGATTAGGTCAACAGCATTTGCAATTAGCCTAACTTGGAATCCTGTCCTGTGGCCAAAAGGAGACAAGGGTCTTTTGAGCTGCTGCCGCCCTTGCCTGATCAATAGTCAGAGCCTCTCTGTCTCATTCTGAACTGCCTTTTGATGGCATATGTCAGTACCTCAGGATTCTAAGACAACATGCTTAATTTAATACCTTTGCTCTTTGGGTCTCTACTGTTAGGACTCTCCAGCAATATGCTTCCCTGGAGTGTTTTAATTCCTTACCGTCTCCTTAAAGTCTGAATTTCTGCCTAGTTCCAGAAATTTATCTCTGAAACTTTACCATCTCCTGAGAGATCTACAAGAATTGTACATGTACTACCAGTGTTGTAACCCCTGTGGTATAAGAGACAGAATTGGCTGTACTACAGCTCCTTCTAGCAGAGGGAAAAAAAAAAAGAAACCCTGGCTCCATCCTCACTGGCATTGGACCAGAAGCCTTGGCAATGCTACTCAGTCCAATGGGAAATTCGCATGAAGGGAGCACTCATCCATTATCGCTGAGTTTGTTTGAACTGGAAAGAGGCTTGTAAATGCCATGGATTTCTTTCTGCTTTCAGTAGTCCGACAAAATATACTTCTCTTAGCCACCTTGCACGTATGCCAGAAAATCCCCAAATAATCCAGCCTAGTTTCTCCTGTAATGCTTGTTTTTCTGATCTCCCTGCTTCAGAAAATCTGAACTGCATCTGGTAGGTGGAAATGGGTCCAGACAGCATGCTAGATTTCCTGTTCTCTACAGATCTAGAATTTTATTCCCAGGTAGTTTATTGCCAAAACAGACATCTGTCTAGTGATCCACAGATGCCACAGGCTCCTTTCTTTATAATGTTGCTTTGCTGGCCATGGCTCAATTCAGGTAACACCTTTCATTTATGAATAAACATTCCTATCACAAGTGCCATATTCCCAGTCGTCTGTCTTGGGCCAGGTACCTTTGGTAAGCTTTGACTCAGCTTCTGGAAAGATGCCATACCTATAGTGCATGTTAGCAAATACCTCTCCCCTTTCTGAATCATTTATTTTTCATCTCAAATAGGATCCACTTTATTTTGTCATCCTGTGTCTTGAAAAACTATGAACTCATGGTGTCGTCATCAGTGGGTGTATTACTTCTGCATGTAGACTGTGCTCGTGCTACAGCCTTTTCTGTACAAAGGAAAACAAGGGCCCTGAAGTAGCTGCTACTGCACACAAGCAATAAAATCTTCTAAGCACATCTTCCTTTCGGATTTGTGCCTTGCTTCAGTAGGTTGCTCTTGAGATGGTGATTCAGAGCTGATGACAGGCATAAAATTTAAGACTCGAGAGAACTGCTATAAAGCTCATGGCTGCTGTTCTGCATAGAAAAAAGATGTCTGAACAGGTCTGGTAAGTCCGGTTTGTTGGAGCAGTGATCCCCATCACTTCTCTAGAACTTCATTGCTTTAGATTCCGTACTCATCTTACTTCAGGATGGTCGTGGATTTCCTCACACGCACAAACACCCTCACACTTTTTAATCTGGAAATGAGCAGAAATAATTTACATGTCTTATGAATTATACATATTACCTCTTTTATTCCTTTTGTACCTTATGCATTTGAAATTCACTACATCTAAGAGAGGTTATGGCAGGTGCAGGATGCTGTTTGTGCTGCTTCACATAGTGCTATGGCTTCACAATCGCCTCATGTTTTTTATAATGAGCCTTACCTCTGTCCTGCCAATGAGTTCCTTGATAGGGATCTGTGTGTGCAGTTGGAGTTGCTGCTCTCACTGCAGCTTAATGTGGCTGAGCAGTCACTGCATCCAGCTGCTCACTGCTGCTCCCCCTGTCCCTCCAGAGGTTACATTCCCCATGGCACTGACGGCATAACTGCACGTGGGGTTGCTCACTTGCTCAGTTTTGTTAAAATTATCTGGACTAATTAACCACGCCTAACAGCAAGGTTTTTAGCCTGGTTCGTTTCTGCACAAATGGGTTAGAGCAACTGTTGGTGTATTTAAATCTTTCAGTATGAAGGGTGCCATTTTCCGAGAGAGGGAGTGAGGAATGAAGGTGATGAGCAGCAGGAGATGATGACTGGGTTAAGCTCTAGCTGAAATAGATGCATCTGGGCACTGCCTGAACTGCCACAGCAGTTCAATTTCCTGTGGTGGAATTCTTTTGTTGTGATTTTAATCTTTCTTTTGTGTAAAGCTGTGAAAGGAAACATTAAAGGAGCTTCCCAATAAGTCTAATGTAGACTCTGAGCAAAACATAGTCTCGCAGAATCAGAAAAATGTGCATTAAAAGACATCTCTGGAGGTTATCTGTTTCAGCCTCCTGCCTGGTGCAGGGCTGCTGGTAATACAGGTCAGGACAGCTGCAGGTTTTTCTGGCCAAGCCTTGAAAGCCTCCACAGATGATGGTTCTCCTTTATCTCTGGATAATTTGTTCCAGTGCTGCAGTACCCTCAAAGTGAAGAAATTTCTCCTGATCTCCAGTTGGAGCCTCCCAGGCTGCAATTTGTGTTGCCCTTTGTTTTACAATCTGTCACTACTGAGGTTAGGCTCCATTGTCTTTGTAATTTTCTTTCAAATAGTTGTAGGCTGCTATTAGATTGCCTTTCAGCCTCCTCTTCACTAGACTGAATAAACCCAGCTGCCTGAGTCTCCCCTTAGAGCTCGTGTGTCAGAGGTAATTTTGGTAGTTCTCTGTGTTTCTTCCCAGTTTCTCAACATCCTTCTTGAACTGGGCAGCCTTCCAAAATCCATCCTTCCACAACTGGACAGAGTGTTCCAGGTGTGGCCTTCCCAGTGCCAAGCAGAAGGGAATAATAACTTCCCTTGTTCTGCTGGCCATGTTCCTGCTCGTGCAGCCTTGTACGCTGTTTGTCTCTCTGCAGTGAGAGCATACTGCTGGTCCCAGGCTGGCATGGTGACCCAGGGCCTTTTAGCAAGGCTGCTGCTCAGCCAGTTGGTTCTCTGCCTCTGATGTTGCAGTTGCAAAATCAGACAATTCCCCGGGTGCAGAATTTTGTACCTCTTGAACTTCGTGAGGTTTTTCTTGGCTTCATCCTCAGTTTTTTTAAGGCCCCTCTTAAATGGGAAGTCTGATGTTCTGCATGCTGCCCAGCTCCTCCAATTTAGCATCATCTGCAAGTGATGATCTTTTGAGCCCAGCAGTTGAGCCAGTTTTCAATCAATCTAAAGTTGATCAGTTCATAGGAAAATATGTGAAAATACAAAAAAAATACTAGTTAAATTCTTTGGAATAACCAAACTTGGCAGCACTGTCCATTATTCTGGTTTTGTGAATTCCAGCTTTTAAGTCTATCTTCCTTACATCTACACTGGTGCTTAGTAGTTAGTATATATATAACTCCTCCTGTTGCTGATGTTACTTAAGTTTAAACAAAAATGACGAATGAGTGTCATTTCCTCTCTTTCCCATTGCTTCTAAAAATATGAACTCTAACTTTGCTTTCCTATTTGGAATTTTCCCTTTCTGTTAGAATCTTCCCTTACTCGGGATCTGGCTGAGAATGAAGAATACAAAGAAAAGGACCTCCGTGGGGGAATAGCTTTTGGTGGGATTGACAGATTTTGTATTAAAGAGGAAGTTTAAATTGGACCAGATTTCACGAGCATTTCATCAACTTTGCTAATGTTGGGATCCAGTTCTGGGAGTGGAGGCACCAATTCCAGTTTTATGAGATGCATTGTGTGTCCAGCTGGAGCAAAACAGCTTGTGGTAACAGACCCTTTCTCCAGAGCACAAGGAATAATGGCTTTAATTCCCATTTCCTAGCGCTAGGAGACTGCTTACAAACTTGAGAGGTTTTGAGGATGAGTAACAGAAGCTGTAAGGGGATTAACAAGGAAAGATTATGAGTACTAAATATGCATTGCTTGGTCAAAGAATGACTAAGGGGGATATACTAATTATCTTTCAGTATTACATAGCTGTAAACTTCAAAAAGGGAAAGCATTTGTTTAGCACAGTCACAAAGTATATAACTAGGATTAATGAGGTGAGATTTAACAAAGGAAAAGGTAGGCTGGGTATCTTCCAAATGAGAGATTAATCAAAGGAATAGTTTGCTACAGAATTAAAACAGTGGAATTGTATATCGAGCATCAGAAGAGAGCAGGGTTAGAGGCAACAAGATTAATTGTTTTTTTCCAAACTGAAACTTTTCTTTACATTCAAGAGCCACATATGCAATCTTTGCCTTAGAATTTAGGAAGGAATATGAAAGTTCCATACATTTTTACAATTTTTAATTTCTTTTCTTGATAAGAGGCTATAATAATGAAGTGCATAGTCCTAAGGGGCTGTTTCTATCACTAAAGCATGGAAAGTTTATATGAAATGCATATATGATAAATATATTATTTTCATTCCTAGTCATTTAGACAATTGATTTAAAAGTTAGTTATATTTGGCCTCTTGCCTAAGTTATATATAAAATTACAAAGAAAAGAAAAAAGGATAAAAGAAATTGGCATGCACTAGTGTTACATATTCACTTATTTCACAGTGTTCCAGTCTCCTGTAACTGATATTTCTGCAATGTATGGGGCACCAAATACGGTATAGTCCTAAATCTCAGCAAAAAGCACGTTTGGAAGGATGTGAGTTTTGTTCCTTAGGAAAGAGAAAAGTGAATCGCTCTACTCAGGTCTGGATATAATGACAGCATGAACAAGAATCTTGGCATCTGCATGTGAGAGCCCACATTTTAATCTGGTCACATCCTTAAAGTGGTAATAAGATAGCTTGATAATGTGTCAAATGTCAGCCTCAAAGCTCCGTTCCTCATTGAACAGTACATCTAGGTGTTTGACCAAGCAGACAAGTGCCACCAAATGAAATGGCAATGTGAGAAGCATTTCTGAGCAGGTGGTGAGAGCTAAGCAGAAGGACATCAGACTTACCCAAATTAAATCTATGAGAGTGAAAGGACATCTCTAACTGAAGCTCCTACAGTCATTTACTTTCTTAGAAAATGCTAACGGGAAAGCTGCTGGGTTGGGCAACTCCCTGCTTGTCTTTCTGCTGGCAATGACTGTTCAGAGCAAAATGCTTCCAACGGAGACAAAGCAGCAGATACTCAGGTCCCAACGTGGAACGCTGAGGCCGCTGCAGTACATATGGCAAGAAACAATGTAATACTTGTGTTTTTCAGGATAATTGATGTAAAACTCACCCTCCTTCCTCAAGCTGCAATCGTTCCCTCTGCAGTGATAACTAGGCCTTATGTGTCTACTAGAGAAAAAACATGTATTCTGAAGGAGTCCCCAAGACTCTTTGTGTGAATGAGGAATAAGTACTTTAAAATGATGTAAGTAAAAGCTTTATTATACCATGAAAAGGACTGGCATAAGGTTGAAAGGACAATTCAAAGAAAAGCGGAGTAACAACTTCCAAATATCTGATTTCATAGCCTCAGCTTTCCTTTAGTATATTTTGTTTATATGCTGTATGAGGATGTACATAAAATAGTAAAATAATGCACTGGTAGCATATAAATCAGGGATACACTTTTACAACAGTGATAAGAGGTTATTCTTAGGGATGTTGAGTGTTTATGCATACATACATCACTTCTCATGTACAAACACGAAGCAGACCTGGTTTGAAAAGGGGTAATGGACAAACTGTAACTTAGCTAGTGGAGACTACAGACAGAGGCAGTGTGGAATGATTGAACAGGATGCTGGAAAATAACCTGCTACTTGAAAAAATATTTGAACTTATATTTAGTGCATTGGAGGTATTTGGACTTCAGTTTTACCAGAAACATTACCTTGCCAGTGGGTCAGGGCTTTTAATAGTAGAAATGCTAAGCTGGTCAGAGAGATTTCTTCATCTTGAGCAGTGCTCTCACTTCTTTAAGTGAATGCCTTGCCTTATTAGATGGAGAGGGAATTGGAAAGGTGGGACTAATTATCCATTCAAGCTGAATTCAAGAGACGTGGCTGAACAAAAAGGAACTGGGGGATATAAATATCATGGTTAAATGTGACTGGACCATACTATTGCAGGAGAAGGTGAGCTCTTGTATGGCTGACAGAGGGCAGTTTTCCTGGTTTGTAGTAGCTTCCTTACTCTTCATCAGAGAAGGCACGGACTGTGGATAGAATAGTCAAAATAACAGCCTATGGACACAAGTACTATTCTAGAAGAGACCTAAAGATTGATTTATTGGCTGAGCATTAATTAGGAACTCCAGTTTTAGATGCAAGTATAATTAGTCCCACACTTACTTCTTTTGTGAAGACAATGTTTCACTTGTGATTTTGAAATGGCCTTGCTGCCCTGTAAAATATTTTGGTTAAAAGGATTCTTAAACAGTTGGAATTACTCCGTGATCTGTCAGAATCCAGACACGCTGCTCAGCCAATAATATGTGTCGAGGTGGAATTGGCTGGATGAAACATTTTCATACAGCTGGAGTAAAACAATAAGCTGCTTATGGTCAGAGCAGCTGAGCAATTCACCTGAATAAGAGCAAAATCTCATTAGATGGAGATAGCTGTGAATAGAGAGAGCACAGACCATGTCCCCTGAGCTTAGAGGGCTAAAATGCCAATTTTGATCTGTCGGCTCACTCTTGCTTTATACTAAGGTACTTGATTTCAGACAAAGTAGCAGCCTACAGATGGCTGCAAAAGTAGTAGAGTTACACTAATGCTGACTTCTGCCAAGGCTAGTATTTCCTGCTGAGAAAGAGGAGAAAAACTATACTGTGCCATGTAAATATATCCTAGGAAAGCAGATAAGTCCTTTTTCCCTCTAGAATAAAGCATAATTCCCTCTCTTCCTTAGATGATCTGCAGATTATCTCTTCTGAATTTGGCCCTGGATGGCCATAGCTTATTGTATTCATTGCATTGATTTTCATCAGAAACTTTAGGGGGAAAAAAAAGAACTTTGGGTTTTACTGGCTTGAGGGATGTTATACCAGAATTTTGAGCTGTAGGTGTTTGTTTAGTATCTGGTGGCTAATTTGTATCCACACTGCTTTAGTGGTTTGCAACATGCCGTGGGCCAGTTAGAAACTGTGGAAATACCTGCATTTCAAAGGTTATATTAATGTACAATTAAGGAAATACTTTGGGAACTTCTGCAAGAAAAAGCTGTGTATAAAGTGAGAACTGATAAGTGAAACATCAAAATGAATTCTGTCTTTGCAGCCTAACCCTAAACCCTGACAAACTGAACCAGTGACAGTTCCTTCACTATTGCAACAAGTGATGAAATAGCAAAATGTAATGTGAAATTTATCATAAAACATAAACCAGGTAGGAATAAGATAACCTGCAGAACTATTTTAAAAACTGTAGCACACTGCTAAATGGTTTGGGGTTTTGTTCAGTGTCCCCCCACCACACACACAGCCCGGAACTATCTCTCTGATAGGAGTCTCAGTGGAGAAAAGGAGAATTTTCCTCACCGGTGTGCTTGAAGCACAGACGAAAGATCACTGTAAGTAAATGCTGTCCTATCTTTCAATTTTAAGTGCAATGAATAGAATAGATAAACATCAAATGAAAATAAGGGTCTCATCCTTTTGCAGTGTAGGAGCTGGAGCCGTAGAGCAGATTTTGGGTGAGGTAAAAGGCTTGAGCTGTCAAAGATTTCTGGCTTCCCAGAATTCCTCTCCCATTTCCCAAGGTTAAACGCATTGCCTCAAGGCAGCTGCTTAGAATGATAAAAGGGGCACTACAGGACAGCAGTGCTCTTTGTAATGTTAATAAACCTTGATTTTGATATCAGATGCAACCCTGGGAAAACCTGCCAGTTTTAGACTTAAAAATCTAACACTATTTAGCAGAAGTTCGTGTAAAGAAGTATTAGTTTGGGAATGGTGATGGGGCTAGTTTGAGTGACATATGAAAGCAGCAAATACACTCTCCTCTCTGCCTTGTCAAATCTTACTGTTGTTTACCGAGAACAAAAGGAATTGCCCAAGCACTAATTAAACTGAATGCTGTATTAAAATGCACTCTGAAGTTTCTGCTAGAAATTCAGCTTTTGAGGTTAACTGTCAGCTGAGCTAGAACTCCCCCGAAAACGGAATGGGGTGCGGTTTCCCTGAGCTTGCTACCTGCCTGAGAACTGGGATTGGAGCTGAATCAAGGAGCGTTTTCTTGTGCTAGTTAAACCTGATAAACCTCTGACAAGAGAGTATGGGAATAATTTATTGCAGTAAAGTCCAAGCCATAGGACTGTTGTTTGGGGAGCTTAGATTTTATCCAGAAAGAATGTGAACTTTATTAAATGCTCTTCTTCCTACAGTTCTGCTTAAAAATGACAAATATCTAAATTGTATCGGCCATCAAGTCAGACTGGCATTGTTAGCTAGATATTTCTGAATCAACAATAAATATGTACAGTAAAACTTCAGGGGAGTGACTCAGAATAAAGTAAAATGAGATACATTTATGATCAAGGCAGCTGTAAATGAACAATGCATTTTGGTCATGTGGAGTTTGGCAAAATGGAGCTCCAGCTTATCCTCACAAAGAAGCTCTGCCTCTTTGAATCCATGACAAAACTCCCACTGACTTGAAAGAGGTTTGTATTTCACCCACTAAGTTGTGCTGAAATCTGAACAAAAGCAAAAAAAAGACTCTCAGAGTTCATGGGATGTGAAGCTGTGTATTCTCCTCCTTCAAATTCACCAGCAAGATCCGTTCCCATAATGGGTACTGAAGCACAGTGCCCAAAAAAATGCAAAAATAATATGTTAAAGAAATCTGAACTGGTTAGTAGTGCACATTGTCAGCTGAAATAATCACACTGTCTTACAGCTACCATCCTGTTACCCCTTTCTTCTTAAAGATTATTCCCAGTGTCTGTCTGGGATATCTGGGATGCTGCTCCACTTACCAAATGAGAAAAACTTAGGAAGTTGTGTGACCAGGGCTCTGTGGGTTCCTGCAGGTGAGCTACATGGGCAGCTACACAAACACAGCACGGGCCATCAGCATGTCAACAGGTTTGCATGGGGGGTTTTGAAAAATGTGGGTCTTGGCTTTGTACAAAAAATTGGTTCAAATTGATTTTGGACAATTCTTCAGGTACTTGTATGTATCATATAAAAATGTGTGTATTTTAAAAATGTTTTTGGTTTAGGAAATTCTTGCTCCACTGAGACTTTTCACCCCACCTTGGAATAGGTGGCAATAGGAAGAGCGTCAGGGAAAATACTTGCACTTATATTATATACTTTCTGAGTTTTCTTCCTATAATACTGCATTATTCCTCTCCATTTCTCCCACGAAACTTCACAATGGAAAGAATTAGTGGGGGTGGTCCAGATGATATTCTAAAAGCATTCTTGAAACATATTGATAAAGCATTACTTCAAATTTAATCTGATTTTTTTCTGTTGATAACAGTAGCAAAATTTAATAAACAAGGGACAGCTATTACCTAGTGATATGAGATTAAATTTATAAACCAGGTTACTTTCCTTTTAACCACATAAGTGAGTAAGACTTGATTTAATTAATAGTTTCATTGGGCACATGTGGCAGTCCATTAAGACCGTGTGTATTGGCTCCAGGTGTATATTAAGTATGTGTCCAAAACTGACTTTATGATAAATAGTAGTATGGCATCTTAAATAAATATTAGATGGCTTAGGATCTTACATCTGGTTCCTAGCACAAACAGTGAAGGATAGTGACTTAACCTGGGAGAGTACACTGTATCTTGCATGGTATGTTTTGGGGTTTTTTTTTATTGAATCTGTCAGGTAGAACTCAGTGTTCCCAGAACTTGATCTGATGTTTGTAATCCTAGAAACACTCGGGCATTATTTTGTAATTCCCCTTTTGCTCTGGAAAATGCTGACTAGCTGACTAGTCGTTGCTAAATGCACATCTCTACTGCCGCTTGGGGTTTTTTGTTGTTGTTGTTTTTCTTTCAAAATCCATTTTTTTTCATCAAAATTTTACCCTGAATGACTCACCGTTTCCCTCCCCTCGTGCAGTGACCGTGCCCCTGTCAGTGTCGCAGCAAGGGAGTAGCCAGTGACAGGGGGGTGATCCCACACAGCTTCAGAGAGATAGTGAAGTAACATCAGACAGAAATAAATATATTGGAGTAAAAGCTCCTCCTTTATTCTGGAAAAGCTGGAACTTTGCTCCAAATGAAGCTTAACGCTCTCATCTCAAGCTATTTTCTACTGTTGAAACAGCAGGACACTCTAGTTAAAGCTGCTGTGCTGTTTATACTTAACACAGAGCAGCACTTTAAACCATGATCAGTACAGCAGTGCTACTTCTCCTTGGCACTATCCACAGGTGAACTGCTCTTTAACAACTCCTTTCATGTCTCAAAAACATCAAAGCCTTTTCCTCTTTTCCACATGGCACTTTCCTCTGAGCATCTCATTTCTCTGTTATTGCAGAATTCTTTTATAAGTATATACATGCTCTTTCTGGCATATATTCTTATTTATCCAAATTTTTTCTTATTTTTTGGGTTCTGCAAAAGTTTATCACTGAAAAAGAGCTTTTTTTCCAGGCAGTTGGAAAATAGTGACCATCACAGTTTCAGTACTCCAAGTGGAGGAACGGAACAAAACAAAAACCCCTTTCTCCAACAATACAACAGTTCAGCATCATATAATATAATTCTCTCCCTACAGCAAGGGGTAAGAGTGAGATCCTTGTGATACTGTGAGTGTTTCTGATAGTATTTAAAGAGAAAGTAGACATTGCTCGAGTATCACAACCGCAAGAGAACCAACCTGCAGCCCTCAGAACAGAAGGAATACCAAAATCTGAGTTACCAGGAATAGCCTCATTTTGCTACAAAAGCAAGTGAGAAACCTCAATTTGTGGAAATAGAGAGCTCCCTTTTCACAAGTGGCGTGACTGATTATGATCTTATTCTCTCTTGTTTTGCTTCACTGTTGCTATGTACGTCTGTAACTCTGTCCAGCATGGAGCTCATTCTCAACCTCCTCTTGCAGGGCTTGCAGTATATTGGAGTGACAACTCAGGTCAACATGTAAGACATAGGAATGATCAAGTCTGAGCTTGAGCCACAGGGTAATGTGCTATTTCTCCAAGCAAAATCTCTTTTTCTTATGAATTAATGGTTTGTCTGGTCACCATCGATCTTTCTTCAGCTGATCTTTTCTTCATTGATCTTTTCTCAGCAAGAGAAATGCCAGTCAGCTAATACACTGATCTCTGAGCTGAGTATAAATAGAGTCAGTGTCTCGTACTCTATCTTGGAGGGTATTTGGTAGTCTGTTCCTTTAGCACTTGTTCATCTGTCTTTTTCATGTAGAATAGTCCTTGAGCAGTGTCACTGATTTCAGGAAAATTATATTAAAGTATCTGATACTTGGTTGAAAACTCGCATGGTTCTGGTGTTTGAAAAGGGAAAGAAAGAAGTGACTGCCCAGAGTATGTGCACCATGCTGTTATTTCTGCTTGGATTTGAGACTTCTGGCTGTACCAGGCTATTTTAGATCATATTGTGGGGAGAAACCCCAAATTTCTACAAGTGAAAGGTAAGAAATCTATTGAGCTAAGGTGACTCATTGATGTATCTTAAAGCTCTTTGGAGTATTTAAGTAGAAATAAAGCACAACACTAAATACTTATTCACGTATACATTTCTTCATCTAAAAATCTGAAACCAATTTGAATACGCTTTACTTTCTTTCATTTCTAAAGAGACAATAATAAAATAGGAGTTGTTTTAAAAACCATCTCTACATGCAGTATTATTCTATTTTCTTAAAGTTCTCTATGGGGAGCTACCATACGGATCACTAGTACAAAGTAACAGTTGTTCTGTGCAACTGAACTCTGTTTGACCATCAGAAGAAGAAAAAAAGGTATAAAGCACCATTAGAACAGATCTCAGTTTTTTTCTTCTATTCCAACCTTAGTACTTTAGTGCAGAGATAGCTCCATCAATCATTTAAAACCACTGACCATACCTTACACCAGCTATCAGTCGTAGTTCATACTGAGCTTTCTGTGTGCTCCAAATGGCTTTACATTTTATGTGGAAAGCTGGGTTGAAAATTTATAGTTACTTTCCTTCTGACACCTGGATTTCCCACCTGGAAAATAAACTCCTTTAACTACTTTAAATCTTCATGAATTTCTTGCTGTCTTGATCTCAAAGGGCTGGATCGTGACTGCTACTGCCTGCCCATGCCATGAAGTAATAATCCTATTCCACTGTGAGTGAGTCTATCTGATTCATGGGCTCCAGACACAAAGCAATAAGCAGACTCTGTATCCCCATTTAAACCCAGATTCTGAAAAACAGTTAGGAATCTAAGAACTCAATTTCAAAGGGAATTCGTTGCCCAAATGGACTAAGAGCCTGAGCTCTGCTCCCTGCCCTAAGGAAGGGAAGTGGGGACAAGACTAAAGCGCAGGTGAGTTTAACATCTGTTTTAGCCAGCAGGGTATTGTGATTTGTCATTAGTACAGGCTAGGAATAAACCATTTCTTAGTATTCCACAACAAAACCATTTGTTTTTTAGCATTCTTCATAAGATCTTTCATTGGGTTATTTAGTTTCAGGCTCAGAAGGTAGTGGTTTTACCTCTCAGTCTGTCTGTCAATGGCATTGTTGATGCTGCTGGAGACTTCCCAAACCTCACTTACGTAGCTATATATAGCTATACGACTGTCTTGAAAAGAGTTCTGTTTAGAGAGAGGTTGTCTTTGTCACCAAACCTGTCTCAAAACTCTAGCTACAGTACAGGAAAAACCTCACAGACATCCCCACTGGGGGAGTGTGCAAACCTAAGATAAGGAGTCAGTCTTAGGGAAAAGGTGTCATCCTTAGCAGTAAGCCACACAGATCTCTGAAGTGAGATTCTTTCTTGCCGTATCTGCTCGGAATTCAGTGATTGCATTGGCCCCTTCTCAGCACATCCAGAAGTGGAGGAGCTTGGCTTCCCAAACAGCTCAACCTTTTCCATCGTTCAAGGCCAGCACTTCCCACTCTCGGTGTCTGGGAACTCTGTGGAAGCACTGTATAGCAGTGAGGGAAGGCTTTGAAGATGTCATGAGACTTTCTGTGACACGCTCCCACAAAAAGTGTTGGAGTTTGTTTTTACTGCAGAACTTCAAACTTAGGATGTGTCCTGATCACTACCCTTGAAGGGCCACAAACCCACTGCACGCATTATGGAGAACAAAGTGAAGGAGTTACTAAGATACTGGGTGGTCTTTGTATCATGTGCTTTGAGGGTTTAAAATGATGCTTCCAGAAGGACCTCCTCCATGTTTCAGGTACTGTTTTGTGTTGGTTTTAGTTAGAAAGCCACCTCATTATGTTCAGCTGGAAGTCAACCCTGATCTGATGCACTGGGCCACTGTCTCTAACGCAGTTTACCTACAGCTTCGTGCCATAGAAGTTAAAAATAAACTGCAGCTTATTCCGCTTACTGAAATGTCAGTTCAACATGTCATGGGGCTTATTAGCACACTGAGAATGTTCTTCATGCCTTAATACTAGGGCATGACTCTGATGTAAAAATGAAATGGAACTATTTAAATAGACTTGGATACTTATTAAGGAGAGAGTTTCATTTAATTCCCTTTTCTGTTTTTCTCTCCTTTATAGTAGCAGCCATCTGGGCTTGATAGGAGGCAGGGCAATGACAAGTCTATTCTGTGAAAAACACTGTAATTTTTAAAGCACTATTACCAAATGAGACTCAATAGGCAGAGTGTGTAAGAGAAAAGTGATTTGCCTTGTGGAAAAAAATACACCCTAGCTGTGTGCTGTAGGGATCTTATGATGCTAATTGGAAAACTCAGATTTGTAGACATTTGCAAGTTGAACAGGTGACAACAACTGGTGATAACCAAGGACTAATTATCTCAACTGGGAATTAACCATCAGGTGTTCCGAGCCAAATAAAAGGGGAGGGGAAGGTTGGAATAGTAATGTGTCCTATTTATGTTGAAAGAATTAGCAGGAATTTATGTGCAATAAAAAAAAAAAATTAAATGAAATAGTCTGTAGGCTAGTACTGTGTGCCACTGCTGTGGTTCCATTTCTTAAAGAATTTAAGAACTTAGACTTGGGGGGGTGGTGTGGAGAAAGGAAATAATAACGCAGAGCTGTATGATTTGATTCTTAAAAAATATCTCTTTGTTCTCTTGTGAATTCTGCTAAAGTGAAAAAAGAGGTAGGTTAGGTTAGCAGTTCCTAGAATTAAAACTATTTGCTTTAAATTATTATTATCTGTTATTCTAGTTTGAAATGTACACTGTGGCATAGGTCTAAACTAAGAAAGGTTAAGCTTTTATGGGTTTCTAAAAAATCCAAAGGCAGAGAGATACAAGAACTAGGCAGTGTGAAATGCACGACAGCCAGAGCTGTATGTGTAGGCATCCAGGTTTCAGAAATTTATAGTTGGATGCAATATACATAAAGTGCACACTGTTAATTCCACTTTGCCTCTAACTTCCTTTACCTTGATGCTTATTGTAAAACTTAAATCCTAATGAGTAGGACTGAAACAAAATAGGGCCCTGGAGGGTAACAGGAAAATGATAAAACAGCAAATGAGCTATAGCGAGCTGATTCCCAAGTACATCACCTTTCTTCTTTCTTACCATCAACGTCGGTTTTTTTACTCTTACATTTTATTTTTCTGACACATCATGTGAACAAAAGTGGCAGTACTTTAAAAATAATATCAAATTCTGAAAGCAGAACCTTAAATTGGAATTTCAGTCTTTGACATTGGAAACAAACATACAAGACAATTGTTAGTATTCTGCATTGTGCAGATAAAGACTTAGACTATAGCAAATTCTTCTGAGAGACATGCCTGATAAGATTATAAATTAGGTTCTACAGAGAAAGTGCACTTAAAGAGAGATTTAATTGTTTGCCAATAAAAATCTCATGTTGCATGGAGATTTCAGAGCTCATTTTAACAGTTGTTACTATTCAGATGCCTTGTTTTAACAGTTTGGGGGTTTTGTTTGTTTGGTTTGGTTTAATGAATTCATTGTTCTAACTCAAAACCTCACTGTTCTTCTAACTTTTGTGTCTGGTTTAAGATTTTACTTCCTTTTGTGAAGTCTGTATTGCTGTACAATAGATGGAAAATGTGGCATGTAAGTAAAAATTTTTTTCACTTGTTAGACTTAAAAAAGCTCATGTGTGAAGGTCTAAAAACTGTGTGCCCAAGATTGCCAAGTGCTGCTGGGCAGCTTACCCAGGGCACGTTTATGACTTCTCTTTTTTGTATGGAAGAGTTCTGATGTTAAACTTCTCTGTGCATTCAAGCCATTGACAAAGTACAAATAGAAAGGCAGGAGAACATAAGAATGTTTTAATTAGGGTTATAGATACCTTGGTAAGATCGTGTTTAACCTCAGCTGCTCCTAAACTGCAGTCATAAATGTGAATGAAGCCATGTCAGGAATTCGGATGAAGTTTTGAAGTATTTTCAAGTTACTATTTGGGTATATTCAGTTAAGCATCCAAGAGTTTATATCTATATGTCATTCAGTTTTAGGAAGATGTTTCTGAATGCTCAGAACAAAATAGTTGCTAAATCTCCTAGCCTGGAGTAGCAAGTGGCAATGTCTACAACCCACTCGAGAAGGATGAACTGTTAAGCGTAGGTGCCATTTTCTTGGAGATTAACATCTAGAGTTTTATCTGAATTCCTTTTGGATCAGGCCCATTACAAATACTATTTCCTTACAGCTCACATACCACAGACTGCTAGCAATTCAGCTTGCACATACAATTTCCATATTTGCTAATCAGCATTGGTAATCTATTGAAATCTCCTTGTCTATAAACTCACAGTGAATGGCAAGGTGGGTATCTGCTAAGACGTTTGCCAGATTCTCTTCAGATCGTCACTTCAGCCTTACAGTTTCTACATAACCTTCTGTTTCTAACAAACATCATCCTTTGCATCAAAGAGCTTTAGAACATCCATTTTTTGCTGACACACTTGTGCTGTTCTTTATTTATGCATCATCAAAGTATGGTACTGCCCAAAAGGTGAATGACCTCTCTCCCCTTTAACTCATTTCCTGAGTAGACCAATATCATCTAACTTCAAACACTGACAAATGTAAATTGAGGTCCGTGAAATTAGAAAAGTGCTGAACTAGAGTACACAGAAATGTGTGACATTCTCCTGTTGTGAATAACAATCTAATATAATATCTCCCATAATGAGAAACTTGGATGTTGGATACGCTTTACTTATTTGTGATGTACATAGTAAAACCTTTCTAATGCTCTTAGTGCAAAGAGAGATTGCACACCCCGAACTCTATTAATGCTATTTTTGTATATCCAACAGGAATGAGAATAGACTTCTTGCAAGGTTGAGCTGAGGGTCAGGACACTGTTGAACTTTCTTGCAGTAGTAGCTCTTTGTATCGCTACTTAGGTGATGGCCATGTGCTTCTCGAGATGCTGAATTCCCGAGTAGATATTTAGAAGCGGAAAACAAAAGCACAGGCTCTTAAACAACGCTCATAGCCTTGAACATAAATTATCAAAGGAAGAGGCTTCCAGAATCTTACGAGACAGCAGGTTTTTTTTCCGAGTTTGTAGATTCATAGGAAATAATGAGAGGGCAGCTGTGCCTTATATCCGTTTCAGAGAATTCCTGATAAATTTTCAAATAGCTTTTTCTGTTGATTGTTTATGAATTAGTGTCTTGGTCTATGAGAAAGTGCCTTTTTATTTTGATTTTTGGGTATATCCTTATATAGTTTTCAAATATGCTTTGCAATGTTTGTAATTAGCTCAAGTTGAGTGGAAAACAAAAATGGGTGTTAAAGAAGCTACTCCAGTCTTTTTCTAGTCACATCATTTTTTCTGCTCCAATTTTGTCTGAAAATGGGCTGACTTTCACTTGGAATTTAGTAGAGATTACTAAACTTTGGTGAAATTTCAGTTTGTTTGGCTATTGATAGTTTAAGACAGGAAAGGGGGGGGGAAGTAAATTACTTCTGTCTTATTTCATGTGCCTTTTTGTACAGAGTTAATTAGCACTACATTCATACAAGCTAAATTTGCTGATAAAGCGGTCTCTTGATCACTGTGAGGAAGACAGGTGCCCATAATACATAGATTTAGGAAATTAAACACCTAATACATGGTCCTGATTCCGGGAATACTTAAGCATATCTATAATTTGGCATGCATGACAAGTCCTGCTGACTCTAAAATACTACTCCCCAAAGTAAAGTTATGTTTTTGGGAGTAGTCTTGAAGTGCATTCATTTAAAAGATGGATTTGCAGATCAGTTGAATTGCTCGTGTGCAGAATGCCTACAGGACCACAGGCTGAGTTTGCAACTACCACTCCCTGGTCTATCCACAGTTAGACCTTCTTCTTCCGCGTTTTCATAGCAGTCCACCAGCGGTTTATGCTAACCAGGGTAGCAAGTGACTCCACACAATAGTGTTGTAACGGGTGCTGTATCATCTTTTGATACCCTGGATTTTGGTGTTCAATGGGAAACAACAATAAATTCATGGAGCTTTACTGCCTCTGCCAAATGTGACATCTTTCAGAGTATAACATGCTGAAAAGCTTGCACAATCTGTGCCAACTGCATGATTTAGCTGCTATAAAATCCCTCTGAATCAAAACCATTTTGAAATAAAGAAGAACCAGCCTGAGAATTTCATTGCACTGTTGGATATCCACTCAAAGATCAATCACCTGTCCTCATTCTGTATTCCTGCTGTATTTTTCAGCTTAATCTTTTCTGCAGCTTACCTATTTCATTAAGGCTGGAATTTTAAAAGTCCAGCAACTGCAGGCAGAGGCAGAGAGTCAAGAGTGAGAAGTGTCGAATCCAGACAGCATAGTCCTGTACAAATTGTGCTGTGCCATTAGAAAAGGCAATCTCTTTCTTCCTTTTTTGTTTCGGTGGGACTTGGTAATGCCCAGATGCTCAGTACAAGCATTGCAGGGTTTGGTATCCTACTGTTCCTGCATTCCATCCTACTCTAAGACTAGCCCAATGCAGAAGACGAGGGCTGGCTGCGAGAGAACAGGTTAGCCTGCCCCCTTCTCTGCCTTTTTCCCATCCAGATAAAGTACTCCTCACATTTCAAACAGCCTGGGGATGTCCAACCCTGGAAACTTAACCAAAAAAATGACTTGTTCAGAAATTAAATAAAGAGAATCAGCTTCTGTTTTTAGAAGATCCTTTTGAAGCTAAATCTGATCTCCTAAATTTTAAGGGAAAAACAAATGATAAAGCAAAATGTTGCACACCACCTTTGGGGATGGAACGTGAACGGATTGATGGTGTATCAGCAAAGGGCCTTTGTGTGTAGGAAAGATGCTTGTCCATTCTACTGTTGTGCTGAAAGGAGGTTTAAACAACACAGTGATGAATAACATTTGAATCATGTGAAAGGTTTATAATTACTATATTAATTTGTTGATTCACTCTGTGAAACATTTCTAAAAAATCTACTCTAGAACAGACTATTAAAATGATAAATTATCATTGCAACATCTGATAAAAAATTCAGTAAGTTAATTAATGCTCCTTTTGTCCTAATTTGATGCAGGTTGGGTTCCATATATTCAAAAGTTATTAGAAGACTGAATAACATGGAGATCGACCTGCGTGGACTGTTGTATGCCTGTGGGTATGTGTGTGTGAAATTTTCCTGTTAGACTGGTGAGGTCCTATGGCTGTGATTTTGGCTGCTAGCAGTATTTATCCGAATTATTTGTCATCACCTGTTTAGAATATTTGATTACAAATTTACATAGGAAAGGCAACAGCTTGTAATGAGAGTATAAATCACCTTGGAATAGTGCCTTGACTGGAATGAAAGTGAGTATCCCTTGTAGTCAACCTGAGAGCATGTTAGTAGTGGTGCATATTTATTTCTAGGCCATGTAATTAAAAGCAATTTGAAGAACTAACGTTCCAGCAAGTATAATAATGAATGGAGAGCAAAGTATGGATAAAAATATCTTCTTCCTATTCATGATGAAGTCTTTGATCTTGATTCTGCACTTTTTCTGGCATTTATTTTATGATCATCTGTTCCTGAATCTGTCATGAGTACTTCTGAGAAGCTAACTGTTGTCCCCTTTCTCTTTATTAAACACGTCTTCTGTTTAAAGGACAAGTTACTCTCTTTCTTGTGACCACAGCAGAGAGAAAACTTGGTGAGATCGGTTGATGGCAATAGATGGCAACTGAGAATGACTTATTAATTAGCCATAAGTCAGGGATCATAGAAGGATCATAGAAGGAATTGAGTGGTGGCAGGTGACCAAAAGGGAACATGATTTTCTATTGAGAAAGATGCAACAACGAACACTGTTAGTAAAACACTGTGCTGTGTGAAAGGCAGACTGGTTGCTTGATCTCTTTATGCACCTCCATCAATGTAAGCTAAGTTACTTCACACTGAGGGGAGGTGGTGACAGGAAGCACAGTCCAACTGAGTGTAAGCCTTTGCTCTGGAGAGTCCATGGAGAGACTCCTCTGACTGAAAAATGTTCTCATTCAGACCCTGGTAGTGCCACGCATTTGTGGGTTTGCTAAGTGAGAGAGAGAAAAAAAAATTAATTACTAACTTACTTCAGTTGATGTTTCAGAAATGACTTTCAGCTGCTTCTTACAGAATCTCTGAAGGTTCATTGGGATGCAGCTTGGATGTCTAGCAGGCTGCTGTCTTTATTAATTGGGCTTGGGTCATCACAGCAGTTCAGCCTCGGGGCTGAAGCACACCATGTAACTGGTTTAGGTATTGAACCTCTGTAAATCTAAGTACCAAAGCAGCACTTAATTTCAGAAAGATGAGTAAGCGTGCAGCTATGTCTAAATAACATTTCATTGACTAATTGAAACATATTATGGTCAAAATTTAAGCTGCATGTATAATTTACTCTCATTTTTAATGTCATTCCGCTGGTACTGGTGTGTTGATTGCAAGAAAACGTATGTCTACAGAAAATGCTGGATTTCTTCATTTGATCAAATCCATCAGAAAGTTCTGTGAGACACTTAACAACAGGATTCCCGGTGAGGAGTCCTGGCCAGATCTGCCTGTGGGTTTCCTCTCAGGGACCGTTTTTAGGGCTCTGCGGTTCCGAGCCCTCAGGAGAAGCGAATTCTCCTGGATTCCATGAGGGCTGGGCTCAGACCGCGCTGCGGCACGCCCTGGCTTCCTTCTCCCTGAGGGAGGTTGTGAGGAGAGGTGAAGTCCCTCGCTGGCTGCCCAGCTGCCTCAGCAGCAAGTGGAGACCGAGCCTGGCACCGTCTCGTCCGCTCACTGAAAAGGGCTGAAAGTCTTCTCCAAAAGGCAGGACAGGGTTCCCCTGGCTCTGAGGGGTGCTGGGGTGGTTGGAGTGGGGGTGTGCACCCAAAGCCTGGAGGGCGAAAGGCACAGGGGCCCAGCTGGAGCACGGCTCTCCTCAGCGCCACCCTGAGGCGGCCTTGGCAGCCATTTTGGCTGCTGTGTGCCGAGGGCTGGCGGGAGAAGTAATAAGGGATTTTCTTTAAGATGTGTTCACACATGGTATGATTTTGGGGAATCAGTGCTGCTGATTTAAGCTTGTTTATCAGTCTTGGCAATTTCTTATGGCTGTTTTTGTTATTGCAACTAATTTTTCCTGTCAGATTTTGAGTAGGGCTCAATCCAGATTCAGCAGTGCTGTTTCTAGCAGAGTCAGGATTTCACCTGAGGCAGTCGATCTCTATTTCTTGATTGGATTTTTTTATTATTTTTTCTTTGTGCAGCACTTCTTATTGTATGGTTTTAAATCTTCTTTTAGAAATTTTTCCTCCCTCATTTCCCCCCTCTAACCAAAAGAAATAGGTACATTTTGTTCTGTCTTCTAATGGCTGTTTTTACTTTAAGTATTTATGGCCTTTACAGGAGCAGAGTTAATACTATATGATGTCAATATTCTTCCAACATAGTTATGCAGCCGTCTTACATTTATGACCTTTTCCCCCTATAATTAGTTCCAGCTGAAATTAGATTCAGTGAGAGCCTCGCTCCAATTACAGCCAAATCTGAATAAAACTGATTCCACCGCGGTTGTCTGGAGGAAAAGGGAAGAAAAAAAAAAAAGAAGAAAAACCCTTTCCAGTTTCACTGTAGATAACTAAGTCTCGCATCTCTGCAGTACATATGCACTTAATAAAAGTGAAAAAGGGTTTAAGGGCCAGTCCTGTAGAGAGTGGAAAATTCTCAGCTCTGCGAACAACTTCGAGCAAAAGTCGCTTCAGTTTTTTATGCCACCTCTTGCCTGTTGTTTGCCCTGTCTTCCCGGGGGCCTCAGTGCACGTTATTCTCGATGTCTCCTGATGCTGAGGTGGGAACTGCAGGTGCTACAAAAGATCTTTGCTCTGATATGTGAGGTAAATCGGGACCAGATTCAGAGTCCCTGTGCCAGCACAGTAGCACAGGTTTGTGTTGCAGTGCATGCACGGAGGTTCTTGTTCCTAGCGAAGATGGACTTGGATGCATGTGGCAAGCAAACTGGGGACTTGTGAATCCTCCCGTTCTTTGGGAAGATACTGGATACATGAGCATGAGGACAAAAACAAAAGCCATGGCACCCCACAGTGCAGGCATAGCCAAAGGGATTTTGACTCCTAATAGCCTGTGTGAGTCTGGAAATTAGCCCTTTAATTCAGATTGGCCAGAGTGTCCAGCACAGCTATAGTACAAACAGTAGTGATGAGTCTTGAGATACCCACATAACTTCCAGAGTGCTGACTGACACAAAGAATTATGTGAGAAATGCATGGAGTTGTTTTGAATTCAAAGCTGTATTTTGTGTTAGCCAAATGCATCTAAAATAACATGAAGCCTTTTTGCCATTATCTGAGATATTTAGCTGGGATTAAATGTTTGTTTACCTCAGATGGGTTTGCAGCCGGGTTTATACTTTTATCACCTCCAGATTGGATTACTATAATCCTTTATTTGCACGTTATCCTCAGCTCTTTTTTCCCCCTTCTTTTTTTGGCAGCTGGGTCAGTACAGAAAACCAAAAATTGATTTCTGGCACCCAGAGGAGTAAATTACTTCTTATCTGCTCTGAAATCATTGTCATATTGGGTTCTGATTCCAATCCAAATTGATCTTCAAATTAGATGTTGGATCAATAATAGCCTTATAATGGAATGACACTGTTAAGGCTCCTACCAGCTGCTGTGACCTGTAGAAGCTGATGAAAGAGTCTCATCACAGTGTATAATCTCAGAAAAAATTAATGCACATCCAGTTCCATTAGCTCTCTGCTACCTTTTCCATCAGGGCAATAATGTGCATAGGGTCAGTACTGCCTTTAGCCATGTCCATGCAGCCAATTCTCTGTTCAGCTGTGGCTCCCTGGCCATACCCAGAAAGCTGTGTAGGTTTTGGCAGGGGATAAATGTTGTGTTTCTAACCCTGAGACTTCAATTCCAATTAAGTGCCTTCTGAGACATAGTGAAATGGCCGTGCAACATCAAGTGAAATGAATCTAGAGATTAATTTAAGTTCTATATTAAAAAGTGACAATCTAAGAATAGGAATAAACATTCAGTGAAGGGAAAAAAGATCCAGTATTCTCCAAAGCCCCTCCAAGAAGCAGGAATTGCAGCTAAGGTGCAATTTCCCCTCCAAGCTTTTCCAGGCACTTAGTATTTCAGAAGTGATTTATCTGGAAATATGTGTGAGTTATTTTGAGGCTGTTATGATTATATCATTTGATGAGATTTTTTTCTTCTCTTTTCTGCACTGAGGACTTTAAAGTGAGAGAGACAGTCTGGAGATAGCTTGTGATTTGTTTAATTAACTGGCTTTCTTTTTATGGATGGTTGCTTGCAAGGCTGCTCTTTCATTTGGTGATTGTTTTTGTTATTAATGGTTTCAGACAGAGCTCTTCACGTATCAAGTGCAAGTTTTTGCAAAGCCAATGAAGGAATCACACAAGAGGGGTTTTTTTCCCCTCCTCTTCTTTCCTGCCGCTCCTGTTTATTTTCTGTGGTGCTGCTCTCCATGGTCTGCTGTGGTTGTTAGCACTTTGCATTAAAAAAAGTGTTCAGGAGTTCAAAGCTTTTTATCTCAGATATGCAAAGGGATGTTTGTTTTGCAAAGGTGTCAAGAAACATTTTAAGTTTTTAAGATTTATGCAAACGTATGTTAATAAAAATTAATAACATTCTTAGTCCTAAATCAGAGGGAGGGGCAGCCCAGGAGAATAAATTTTATTATCTTCTGTGTCCGTGTAACTTAGGAGGTATTAACTCTGAGGTTCTCCCTGTTATATTTATTGTTGTGGTAGGAGAGCTTCTGTGTTGTCAGTAGGAAGGGAGAGTAGAAGGAGGAAGGAAGGGAGTATTTATTTATATGTGGCTTGAGGGGGTCAAAAGGGCGAGGGCCTTCAATAATGTGGGTGCTGCTGATTAACAGCTTGGGAGGGGGGTGTTGAAATGAATGTTATGTGCCTCTTGCCAGATATTACATTATTTTCTTTTATGAAAGGGAGCTGAAAGCAATTATTCAGGTGAGCCCCTCTTGTTACAGCCATCCTGTGAATGTCCAAGTGATTCCCCAAAGAGTCGTCCACTCTAATGGCTTATTTTCACCTGCATAAAGTCCTTTGCTAGACAACGACTTTGGCACAGACCAAAATCTGCGCTACTGGTGACAGAGGCAGTCCTACCATCTCACCTTTCTCTGCCTACTCATTCCCAGGGTTTTGTTCTGCTGGAAAGAGTATTAATGCAGACATGTTGTGATTTAATTCAAAAATATATTTTATTTTCAGAAAGATCAGCTCTTTAATCTGGCCCAGTCCACGTCTGCATGAGCACATACATGGTGGGACTGAGAAGGAGGAACAGGAAGGTGAATGAGGCAGAACTGCATTTTTTGGTGGTAAGTGAACTGTAAAAATAGCAATGAAGTGGCTAGCGTTTCAGGTTTTTCTAACCTACCAAGACAAAGAGGGTACTGTATACCACAGTACATATGAGGACAGAAAGCATTGATGGCAGCAGTGTAAGAGGAGAGCGGGGTTTAGGACCAGTACATTTCGTTACAGATGCGACAGGAACGTTTCGCATGTGTCTTTCTTTGGAAGTAAGGTACTATTCTCTTAAGTATCTACTTCCCACTCAGCTCACTAGGAGTTTGTTTCAGTAAGGCCTTAGGATCTTTGTGTGCAAAGCATGCTGAGTCATATTTTCTTCTAGCATCGTGCCTTTGAGTATTTTAGCCATTGCATTTATTTCTTCTGCTGCTAAAAGTCCTTCCCTTTATCTTGTTAACTCAGTATGTACACGCTGCAGTTTTCAGTCTGAGGGAGGGAAAGTAAATACAAAAATGAGCGCATAGGGACCGTTTCAGGAAAATAGGAATGGTCAGCTATTTTTATCTTTCTTTTCTGAAGGGAAAAAGCTGAACACTTTCTGACAAAGAACTCTTTAATAGTTAAAGTTTGTTTTAAAACCGTGTCAAATCATGTGGCTCTCCTGAGAAGTGAAATCTCTTATCTCTTGTGTCTGAATCATTCTATTGTGTCTCCAGATTGTGGCCTTAAACATTTCTTTATTGCATGAGTGCAAAAAAGCTGAATCTGCTTATGGTTTCTCATTGGAATGCATTATAAAATCTTTTGTAAATGTGTGAATGTTCCTTACAGTTACAGGGATCCAGGGTCCTATTAAAATAAACAGAATACCCTAATAACAATTGTTCAGCCACTCAAAACATCTGTTCCTTGATGCATTGTTGAGCTTGCAATAGGGAGTTACTTAGTAAAGGTGACTTGGATATAGAGAGAAGCACAAAGGTAATATTTTAGAAGCATCTACATTAATTTTGCTGTTGGTAAGAAAGATTAAGTTGCTGAAACAGTAATCAAGAGAACAAGAATAAACTCTGACTAGTGAAGATTTCTGCTCAGCAGTCATTTGAGGCAAAACTTTGGGATACAAAATTTCACAGGAACACAATGATCTGGAACAGAGTAAAGAAACTTTTTTTTACTTCATACATATAAGATGTTTCTTAATGTGACAAATGGCAGTAGCAAAGTACAGCTCATTTGGCTGGAAATGTAATATTTCATAAACAAAGAACTTTCTTTCTGGACTATAGAGAAACCACTAAGCTGTTATTTGTTATTCTCGTATTTCAGCAACAGTGTGTGTGCAAGTGGTAAATTTTCACTAGCTCTAGTGAAATAAAATGCATCTTAACGGAGAATACTACTGTGTTAACTCATGGTAGGAAAGCATCAATACAAAAACCTTGTTCAGCTTATGTTATTACAGAATCATAGAATTATTGATGTTGGAAAAGACCTTTAAGATATTCGAGCCCAACCCTTAACCTCACACTGCCAAGGTTTTTACCACTAAGCCACGTCCCTGAGCATCACATTTGTTTAGTTTTTTAAATCACTGCTATCTTTTAAATTAGAAATCAATGGAAATTGTAGAATGGAATTTCCTGTGAACAGCTGTGAAGGTGACTCATTTTTAAAGTAGGTCATGAACTCGCTGGATTACACAATACTGTCTGGCCATCTTAGTTCATTTTTGGGGTTTTTTTTGCCAGTACTACTGTGTCTAGGTGTGTTCAGGCACCATGTGATACATAACAGTCTTAAAGCTGCAGAACAGTGTTTCATTTGGCTCTTGTCCCACATTTCTATAATCTGAGAATGTCTAAAGGAGGCAATAAACATAGGCGTCTTCTTTTGATGCCACGGTGAAATATATTTTTTCTTTATCTCCCTATTTCTTATTGTGAATTTTTTTTCTCAATTATAGCATATTATTAGTACATAGTGTACAGAGTGGGGAGAAACAAAATTACACGTGTATGGCCTTGGGCTTTCAAAACAGATTTAAGGTAAGCTTAAGGACGTGTGGATATTTGTAAACAATCCGTGGCAACATGCCTTAGTAACCAGACTAAGCCTTTAACATGTCCACTGTGTTCTTTACATCACTTTATTCCAAATGTATTAGCTAAATATTACTCTGAGCACTATAATAAAGAAAACTTGAAGTGATGCCGAAAGTACATAAAGTTCTTTCATTTGTAATTTTCCTTACAAAATATGTTAACTGCTGTTGTTTTCATAAAAGCAATACTGAAAGGTTACATATAGTACCGTGCTCCCTAGAGTTAGAATGGATAGAAAAAAACCTAATCATTGCAATTATATGACTGAAAAAGAGAGTTGGCATATTAAGGCTCTTAGAAGGGAAGAAAATACCATATAGAGAAGGAATTCATTCATCAAATCCAGAAGTAGTTTTAAAAGGAGGCTGCAGTAAAATGGTGGGTAATCAGAAAGTAACCTGGTGGTTTATAATTACTCGCTTTCATGTTGATCAACTTTATATTTCTTTGGTGATTCAAGAAAATCAAAATAAAAAGAAAATGTGTGCATGGAATAAATATCCCCCATTACACAAATTAAGGACAGGGATAAGCAAGAACTTCATGCTAAAGCATGAAGACATTGTAAAATTTCTGTGCAATTATTAGCTTTGCCTCACCACTAAATCTTTTGGTGGGTGTTAGTAAAATAAATATCGTAAATTACCTTTTTGAATTATCCATTTGAATCAATTATTCTCATATCAAAAAAGGGCCATAAATAACATAAAGGATTACCACACGTGTATTTGATACATGCATGCTTGAATTTTGATGTGTTTAGTGGATTAAAGAACTATGGGTTAATCCTTGTTTTGGGTGGATCTATGGTTAATTCTGGGAGAAAAAAAATAATTTCCAATATTGATAACTGTGATGGCTTTGCCACAAGAATTCTAGGGTAAGGTCAACCTAGAAAGTAGCCAAAAACTAGCTGTTAACTTTGGAGGCCCTTTTCATTCAAAAGAAGGTTAAATCTGAATTATGTTTTTTAGGCATGAATTCTGTGATGGAGTTTGACTGTGGATGCTTTTGAACACACAGTTTGGAATTACACACATTTGTGTTTAAATACAATGGTGTTTGTTTTTTTCAGATGAGAGTTCCAAACACCACCAGCCCACCCTTTGCAAAACATGGTAAGTGTAGCCAATAAATGTTTTAGTTTCCATCTCCATGCGTGTAGATACACAAAATGCACCATGAAATAAAAACTTGATGTGAAAATATGAAAGTACCATATTTTTTTCCAGTTATTATCAGGCTCAAAGCTGAACTGGATGTTGATGCCTTTGTTGTATTGGTAAAATAACATTCTGAAACAAACACCAGAACTGTAAACCACATTTTGAAATACCCAGGTATTTCGTTTGTACAAATCCGTAGGTATGATATGGGTTTGTGCTCTGTATGCTCACAGGTAAATTTACTTAGGGAAGGCTGATAATTCTACTGTGTGGAGTTCTCTTTTTTTTTTTTTCACAGACCAGGATTGGTGTTGATAGTTACTGGTGTCTTAATACTGGGCAAGATAAATCGTAACTGAAATGCCAGTGAAAGCAGAGGGTACTTGTTGAAGCACTCTGTCTTTATATGTAAGCCTTTTGTTAGCTTTCTGAGAATGATCCTACTAACAAATCTCTGCTTGCAATAATAATAGCAGGAAATTGAGGGGTACAAACATTTATTCACACAAACATTTAAGTTAAACTGTTGTTGATGACCTTGAATATTCTTCACACAGACCTTGAAAAGTTCAGCAAGTGTGGGACTGCACCCCAATTTGCAATGCCAGAACTAGGATCTACTGCTTGAACCCAAGACCAAATTGCTTAAAAAGGAAGTGGATGCAAATCTCTCCTTTGTCAGCAGAAATACATTTTTTTACTGGATCAATATCCAAAAAGTAGCAAATCAGAATTGAAAATTACTTTTTAGAATATTGCCAGTTTCAGTCTCACCACAGAGTGAATAATGAAAGGCTGATCACTTTAAAAACGTCCCAGGTACTCGTTCATGAACAAGCTGTAGGCAGGCATACATTGTAATAAACCTTTCTTTCACTACAGGGTTTTGAATAATAAGCATGTCTGTAAAAACTGAAACCTATCTCCTGCTCATTCACTAACCAAAAGGGATGAGTTTGTCAGATGTTCTTCAATAAGGTAGCTCAACCTACCTGGAATAAACGGTGCTTGGCTTCTTTAGGTTTTGTAGGGGGTTTTGTCCTATTTTAAAATTTTAATTAGATTTTTAATTTTTTAGATTTTAATTAGAATTCTAAAAATTTAAATGAAACCTTAAGCTTTATGAAAAAAAGTTCAGATTTTAAAGGTTTTTTTTTCTCATAGTTAGAAGTAATATTCTGATTGTTTTTGGTAAAGATGACCTTCAGACCTACATTTAATGTACATCCTTGCCAAAACGTAAATCTACTGCTGCAGAAACACCAATACAGTGCAAAATGGTATTGTCTAAGGAAATTTTACACAACATTTTAACACTTAAACATAATGATAAGCTACATCCATGAGTGTGACTGGAAGATGTATGTGTGCATGAGTGTATAAATGCAGGACTTAATCAAATAGTAATTCTTTAGTTCATTATACATTTTACTGCTATTGGTGTCATTAGTCTTCCTTGTTAGTCAGTCATTTAATACCTGACTTCCTGCAGCTTTCTTACAAATGCATACCGTTAAGAGTTATATTTGCTTTTAACTGGAATCAAGGAAAAAGGAAAAATACCATATGAATGCATTTAGTTAAAGTGATTTTAATGGTTTTTTTCTTAGTAAGTTGGATTCTCCTTGTAGGAGAGCTAAAAGGTAATTAGGTAGATTTTGTTAAATTATTGCTAGCAGTGCCAAGGTGACTAATTCTTGATACCAAATCATGTTGATAGCAAGGCCACGCTAGATGTCAAAACAAAACAAGATCTTTAGTATCCGCACTGGTATTGTTAGTACTGGTAGTCTTTGTGTAAAGATCTGTGGAAGTTTGTGGTTTTTCACAGCAGTAGCATGTGGAAGTACAGTGTCGAGTTCTGTCAGCGATCTACTAGTTTGACACACACACCCCACATCCCAGCCTTGTTATTTGCACTTTGAAACCTTTCCTTGTTTGCTTTCAGACAAGGTGTTTTCTTCACATCCCACTGGCAGGATGACAAAAACAGCTTTACAGTTTTGAGACATTCCTTCTAGCAGGTCCCAGAATTAAAATACTTACCATACTGTTAGTGCTGTTGAAGGCCAAGCCAGAAGGCATGTTTTAGAGTAAGTGATCTTTAGTTTCGCAACAAAAAGTGGTTTGTCAAAGTTTATCATAATTTGGCCCAAGATGATTTGTACATTTGGAAAGAAATCTAATTCTGGAGGCATGACTTCAGCCTAGGCAAAAGGAAATTAACAAGTGAACAGCTTTTAATACATTGATGCACATTTGAGAATGATAGTAGCATTGATAGATAGTTGAGCTAGAGCCTTGTACAAGAGAGATATAAAAGGTTAACTTCATGAATTTGGCAGCTCTCCTTCTACCTGGAATGTTTTATATGGGAGTCAGATTGCAAACAATGGGGAAGGAGGCATCATCTTGTCTCCCTGTGCTTCTGTGCCAGGGCTACATACAGCTTTTGGACAGGTTGGCTGATTTTTATGTATGGCTCCACAGTGACTGTACATACAAATTAGATGAAGGATTCTACATCTTTTTGAGCATTAGATCTCTCTCACAAGAGTAATTTCTGTGCTTTGGACTGGAAGCCAGGGCTCCTGAAACCCTAATTCTGGCACTGACAATGACACGGGTCACACCTGTTGGCAAATCATTCTGAGCCAGATCTCCAGGGGGACTTTGGTGTTTTGTTGGCTCCTGGAATACATTGTATAACCTTGACAAATACAGAGAGTGATGCAGCCCAGAATGGGCTTTGGCAGCAGCAGAAGACTGAATGGGTATGTTGTTTAATGTAGCAAAAAAAGCTAGAAGGAGATAAGTGAAAACCATCAGATGTGTGTTATGCTGATATATATCCTAGGATTCGTATCTGTGAAGAAAATAGACACGTACCCTTTAGAAAACCAACGGTGGTCATGTGACTCCCACAGTTAAATACCTAACCCTGGTTTAGATTCACTTCCAGAGATGCATCTTGACTCTATACCTCATTTTATCTGTCAGCAAATAGAAGGACAACTTCTTTATGGTGCTAGGAAAAATATTCGTGTATATTTCTAAATCTGTCTGACTCTTAGGATGTGAAGAGAAATATAGGTATGAGATAATAGCAAGATTTGTCAACTCAACTTCAAGATTTATTTACAATTTAAGTCGAAAAACATAAAACTTGTTCATCAGCAGTGGCTCACATACTAACATTAAGTGGCCCTTTTTAATGTTGTCACTGAGACTAAAACTAGTGTTCCCTCTTTTCTCCTACCCAACTTTGCCCTTTGAAGTGTGAAGGATGAGTATTAGTCTCGGTGGAGTCCAAACTAGAGACATTTTTCTAGTTTTGTTAGGCACTTTGCTCACATTAATTAGGAAAAATGTTTGAACCATTTCTAATAAATCAAGTCTCTAACTTTAGAAGAAGCATTCCCATTATTTTGAGCACTGCTTCATTTCAGTGCTTTTTCAAGCCTACATGCTTCGTGCTTAGCATACACCTGCAGAATGACTGGATCAAGTATGAAGAGGGTATCAGTTCTAAATCAAAAGGAGATTAATACTTTAAAAAGGTAATATACCAATGATGCAGCGCTTATTCTTTTCACTTGGGCTGGCTTAAATCCTCCAGTAGATATTAGAAGATAATGCTCATTTTTGGTGTTCCAGATGAAAGGTCTCGTATGGACAAAAGAAGTGACGGCATTTTATTGGCTTAATGTTTGCTTTCTGTACTGGAGTCTTGCATGCCTCCAACAAATCTAAATATTGTTTGTGAAAGTAAGAATTGTCATTGAAAACCAGCACCTATCTACTTGAAGATAATATTTTTTTCACGGAATCATTTGAAGAAAATATGTATTTAATCCTGAAGATGCATATTGAAAAAGTTTGACATTTATATGCCAGCAACAAGTGCAGTTATCTCCTCTATAATGGCTACAGTGTAAGGGGAAAAAAAAAGATAGATACTTTAAGGATCTGATTCTAGATTCTGCCAGACATTTGGCGTCTTTAAACTGCTAATTGTGTATTAATGCAACCAGGCATTCTTGTGTCTGTGAACTGGTCTTTACTCCAGTAGACAACACTGGGAAAAAAGCTGTCGATGAATGTCCTGCATGTGGAATACCTTGGGAAACCAGGAATGGCTGAAGGAAGCAAGCTTCGTTTCTGTTTTATGCAAAGTGCACATAAACCTGTTTTCCTGTGAATCTTCTCACCTCCACTGGTTGACATTGCCATTTCCCTTACTTCATTGTTCTTGGTGGAGGAGAGTACCTTGAGCTTTTCTCTTTGGCTTTCTGGGTCACTTGGTGTCTTTTCATGTTACAGGGAAATTTTGAAATGGCAGCCAAAACAAGACATTGTGTTGGGAAGTGCATTTAAGATGACTTCCAATACCTGTGTTTACTGCAGAGCTACGTAATTCTCTGCTATATCACACAAAGACATAACTTTGTGAAGAGAAAGCTACAAAGAGCATATACCCTCTCAGAATGAGATCACCTTATATGCTGGTAACAGCTTCTTTTCAAAGTAGAATGCCAACTCTTTCATAGCAAAATACATCATTTCTCTAGGAGTATATGTGTTTTGGGTTTTTTTTTTTATTACATATTAGGACTTATGTCTGTGCATGAAATGAGACTGTAAGGTCCAGCCGATGGTTAAAAACATTGCAAGCCTAACCTTGCTTGACAGCCTATTTATCAAAATCAAGAATTTCTTTGAATCTTGCTGGAATCTTTCAGAGAAGGCTTGATTAAGGATGTTGTGAAATACCATACACAAGAGCAAATCTACTAATCAATAAGAGCTGCTTCATCATGCACTCTTGTTCCAGCCAGTATTTATATGGATCAGTCATTCTTTCCCACTGAATTTGATGATGTTATCTAAACTAAAGGAAATGTTTCATTTCCAAAATATTACTTGTGATGTCTGAATGCACATGTAGCAGGAGATTTTGGCATTAAGGATTAATATTAGTCAAAATAAACTACTTGTATAAGAAAAACTCTAAAATCAGGGAATGACAAGACTCATAAGCACCATGAGCATTTTATCTTTTTCCCTTGTCTCTGGCTGAGCATTTGTTGTTATTTTAGCATTAAAAGGGTACCAGAAACAATTACATGCTACCAGTGAAAATGCAGGGGCCATGACTGAAAGTCAGTGTTTACACTTTCAGCTCTCGGAGTCTTTAGAGAGCTGAGACATTCCTGTAAGGCTTTAAGCACTAAAGTAAATGAGCTGAAGTTTGGGCAGTGGACCTTGTAGTGAAAGCATATTTGAGCATATTCTTTGGGGGTTACCTATTGTATTCTATTTTACTGTACTATTGTTTCTAGAGTTACATATCTGTGGAATAGTTTACAGTCCATGATCTGGCAGCCTGCTGAGGGACACCAGGCTGATTTGGAAGAATCCATGAAAGGTAAGTAGGAAAAGTGAGCATGATGTCAGTAATCTTAAATTTACTTTAGCATGCTCAAAATGCCTTGGGGCTCTGCCAATCAACTAAGACTAGGCACCACTTAAAACAGTTTCCTTAGGTCACTTAGGGTTTCTTTATGGCTGTGACTTTTATACATCAATAAATACTTCCCCAAGTGGGGATATTTATTGGAACAACTTTTGAGAACTCTTGGGACCCTCAAAAATTATGGTCTCATTTGCTGTTGTCAGTGAAGGGAATGGAAACCAGCCTGAAGCAACTGAAGCTGTTTCAGTGTTTCCCAGAATGTAACCACTGGTGATCTGTGGGAGCACAAGTAATAAGTGGAACCAAGTCATGCTCTTAGTATTTTCAGTTTTAGATTTGGTGAGAGGGCAAGGTAGTCCAGTGGAAAATCAGAGATGTTGACAGTGACCCAGAATGTGTGGGAATTACTCATTCACTTAGTGAAAACCACCACTGATTGACTGACTAATGATATTCTATTTAGTGTGTCCTGCTAATTAGCTTATTCACTTTTTGCAAGTTAATTAGCAAGCTGTAGCCAATATCGACACTGTTGGTGGATTGGATTGTACATACTTTTTCTCATGCAGGACATCTGTATTTGTCACGTATCCAGAAAGATGGATAAAATGTGAGGTAGCTGCACAGGCAAAAAGACCCAGATCCTTAGCTGGCATAAGCAGGCTTAGCACCATGAAATGAAAGAGACATATTTAATTGTACTGGTGGAAGATCTTGGGCAGCAGATAGTGGAGAAGTCAGAGGCTGAGGCTAAGGAGTTCTCAGGCAAATGTCTTTTATTAACCCATAGACATGTATATCACAGTCCTCTTGAGCTGCAGCATTTCTGGAAGTATAATGCAGAGGTTATACATATCAAAATGCAGTGCTTTTAAGAATTCACCTGCCTTTCTGATAGATGTTTGAAATGCCAAAGATAATTAGATAGGTAAATTTTAATATGTCGGTTTATCAATGGAGAGTTGAGGCTGCAGACAGATGTCAAGATAAGGTAAGGATTGTCTTCCTTTATCTGAGAGCTCATTTTTTGTTTAGTGGCTTTGTTGCAATGACTTTACAGTAGATGCATATGAAATAAGATAGTTTTCAGCATATGATCTGAATAAACAGATTACACAGTTTAATAATTTTAGTTCCTGACAATGCATATTTCAGAACCAGAAGTCAGGAGAGATCAGGAAATTTGCGAAACAGAGCAACAAACCAGGATAGTCATAATAATAAAGTTTTATTTGTTAACAACTAGTTACTCCCCAAAATGAGGGTAACTTAATCTGGGTAACTTCCAGAGGGGCTTATTTGCCCTTCTTGCAAGCTTTTTGTTGCAGTCTTAGCATTTTTTTATTGCTACTTCCCCTTTGTGATTTCAATGAATGTAACAACTTCCCATAAATTCAGGCCTCAGAACACAAATAGATTCACCAGACATCCTCATTACTGCATCCTTACCCACGGCTGAAATGCACAGTGCCTTGTCTAGTGGTCTATGTAGTTTCATTCAAACTCCATAGCAAAACTCCCAAAGAGCTGAAAATGCTATAATACAAGAACAGGTTCCCTTTTGATTGTTACCCCCATCTTCTGTCCCTTTTTACTTAATTTGGCTTGTTGTCTTACCTGTTACCTCTCCTAATACTGAAGATCATAGCTTCAGTTACGTCATTTCGGTTTAGGACTGTATGTTGAGCTGTGGCATCTTCTTTTTTAGTAATACCACAGTGTACTTCTGAAATTATAAATGTTGTGCATCCTCTCTGCACTATCTAAAGAAATAACACTGTCTACTAAGGAGGCATCTTGCGGCAATGAGATCATGCAAGCTTGAAATACACCAGGTGTCCCATTTCTCTAACAAATCTCACTAGCTATGGTGTTGTCAACCGCAGGGAAATCTCTGTCATAGTGCCTTTGATATTGGTTTGGCTGTGGTGAGTGAGAGGACAGCTCAGCAGGCTTTGCCTTCTAAATGGTATCTTGATGTAGTTACCTTGAGGAGCTAGCAGCCTGAACAACCCAGCTGGTCAGGACTGTCGGCCTCCCAGATTGATCTCTTGTCTCTGTTTTCCAGTGGAATTTTCAGTATTGCTGAGACTACTGCAATATTTAATCAGTTATATACCATAAGAAATTTTTCATGTACATATATTTTAGAAGACAAATTATTTTCAGTTTGCCTTTCATCTTTTGATGGAATCTACAGGTGACACAACAAAGACAACGAACATGTCGGTATTATTTTTTAACATCATCTCTCTTCCCATGTTTTCTTTACTTTTAGAGCTTTATACAAGTTGAAGGTGTTTGATTGTTGTTTCTACAAATTACTGCAATATAAAAAAGACTATATTAAGACTAAATATTGGCTTTCATAACTCCTGTTGCCTACGTGTGATTGTGTCTTTTCAGAAAATCCTAATAAAGAGTTATATATAAATATATGCTTTGTTCCTGCAACTGCAACATTTTTCTGCTGTTTTGTTTTCAATTTTCCAGTGAAAGAACAGAGAATATCACTAAATGTGATGATTTTCAATACTTCACGTGGGTTTATAGTTATTATTTCTGGGACACTAATGTTCCAAAAACTTTTCACTCTACACTTCAATCCATAATGCATGGCTCTCACTGTCTTTGTATGGTCTGTCATGTTTAAATGTTGCCATAGCCCTGGATATGATATAATGTATTAATGTTTCAAAGAAGCTGAAGCCAGGCTGCCCTCTAGGCACAGAAAGGAGCTCGGTGAATGTGTATGAAGTGAGTGCTGGGACAGAAACAGCTGCAAGAGGGAGTAGGTGGGATTCTGTTCACCTCATCACTTCTTGCCAGGGAATGATCAAATCAGGCCTACTCTTCTTACAGAATTCTTTAAAGTTTGAGAGGAGAGGCTAAATTCTCGGAATTATCTTCCAGAATGTAATAGTAAATTATGAATTTGCTTTAATGTAGTATAGGATAGTGCAAAATATAAAATCTAGGAAATACATGATTAAAAATGTGAAAGGCTTTTAAGAGGATATTTTGTGCAACTATAGTTTAACTTAGTTGTGATGGTTTCATTCCTGATGGTTGCTGTATAACAAACCTCTTGCTTTGTTGTACATAATCTATGCTTTGTAGTGAAGAAGGGATGATCTGTTAAGTACCGTGTCAGGCTTCTCTCTGGGCATATGTACTTGAATCCGTACTCTCGCAGGCACTCTATGTGTCCTTTCCTGAGCCATCTAATCTTGGTGTCTCAGTTGTCTTCAAAATAATGAAAATAGTACTTCTTTATGACACAGGAGCTTTTCTGAGTCCTGAGATACTTTACTAGGAGGACAAAGCAGCTCTTATGATAAATATATTTTTCGGTTTGCATTTGCCCCCTGTGAATGACAGCATCTGCAAAAATGTCACTTCCCGTGGCACCCACTATCTCCATAGGGATTTTTACAGATGTTATATGTTACATGAAGGGGTAGCTACCATCCTATATCGTGTGACACTGCTGCTTTTGAATGGCAAGCACAGGACCCAAATGCCAAGTCACAAAGAAGATTGTCTAGCAGGAGCAGCTGGCTGCTTGGCAGATGCATCATCAGAGCAGCTTTGAAGCTGCCCATGGGTCTGTCACATGTTTTAGCTATCAAGAGACTGCCTTGGCTTCTTTGTCCTTTATAGATGCCATTTTCTATTAAACATTCTTTGGTTCTTTGGAATTTTTTATGTTGTACATAATCTGTTTTTGTCAACAGGGATTCAAAAGTTTCATTTTCATGTTTGATATTTTTAAAAAGTTCTACAAGTGCCAGAAATGTTGATGCACGATTGTATGCATAAAGCGGAATGTTCAGAGAATAGAAGTTCAATTTGAAAATAATTGCTATGTTGTCATATGAAGTTATCTTCTAAAAGGAAACAAGTAAAATAGCTCACACTAAAACCGTAGGATTTGCTGAAAGGCAGGCCCTGTGCAGATCTCAAACTGATACCTAGAAAATTTAACAGCGTGTTTTAAAAATGAGGCTACTGTGATTTTACAGAGCTAGTATATTTCTACAACTGGTTTTATTGATTATTTAATCATTTATATGGTTAAATAAACAAATGTGTTATTTGATTTTGCTTTCAAAAAAAAAGGAAAGCCGTATCAGTATGTTTAAGCCCAAGTACAGCTTTTTTCTTTGATACATTTTAAAGTAGTTCAATAGGTTCTGTCTGATTTGTCAAAAATTACTTAGAAATGTGTCATACAGTTTTTGTATTATAGTTTTCAGCCTTCAAATAGCTTTGGACAAAAAAAAAAAAAAAGATATAAAACATTTCTTTTTTGTGTGAGCCTTTTGTCAAATATTTTGCCCTGTAAAGGTTTCAGGACTAAATTTGTTTTCCTAATGGACATGAATGTGTTGTTTATGTACCTAAACATTTAATTTCCATTTCAGATTTTTTTTCCTCTCAGTCATAAAAAATATCAAATGTTTCCTTTTATATATTCTCAAAGTGAAGAGAAATAGAAGTTGATTATTTGAGCTCAGAAATTTAGAATGGTTTGGGTTGGAAGGGACCTTAAAGATCATCCAGTTCCAACCCCGCTGCCTTGGGCAGGGACACATCCCACCAGACCAGGTTGCTCAAAGCCCTGCTTAATAGCTGTGAAACAGCACAGATTGAGAACTGCAGGTAATTTCATCAGGTGCCTGACTTTTAATTTGTGTAGAGTTAATACCAAGTCTCCCATGTAGGTTCTGTTGGCTTAATTTCAAGGTGTATGCTTATGTAATAGTGGACATTGTTGCTGAAACGAAGAAAGATTGCTCCATCAGAGACTGACCCTTGTTGTTTAACTGTGATTAATCCTGGCTGTCCATATATTAGACCACGAGCCCATTTTCAAACTGATTTAGCCCTCTCCAGTAGATTCCCAGCATTGCCATACACGTGTTCCAGAAACTCAGATTAAGGGCTGTATAATAGGGTTAAACTTCAAAAATGGGTAAAGGTTTCAAGGTGGGGTTTGCTTAATGCCAGTTCCGGAACCAAGTAGAAACTGGGAAATCATGTGGTAAAAAGGCATTTCTTTGCAAGGAACAGCGCTAATAACAGTAAGAGAACAGAAGGGTTCATGACCAGTGATACTACTGAGAGTAAATGTATTATATATTGCCTCTGAATTTGGCCAAAGTAGAATTCACCTGCCTTTGCTATTGTATTGTTGGTCCTTTCTCTGGCAACTTCCAAATATGTGTGTTATAAAAGAATATACAAGGAATGCGTTGGGTGAAACTGAGGTATAGGAGGGGCAGCCTCCTTGGGAAAGTGGCAGATAAAAAAGACAAGCAGGCGTTTTCCCTGGATATCATTGCTCCATGATCACCAAGAGCTGGATTAAGGATAAGCTTTTCTTCTCCATAATTCTCCATAATTGACAAATTCTGTACGACTTTTTCCTGGTTCTGGGCAGTAACAGGCCTCATATCACTTGAGGCCAAGAAACAGTAGAAGGGAAAATTTAGGAGTCTTCTCTTCTAATTCTTTTCTCACAGAAAAAAAGTGGTTGATTAGAAAAAACATCGCCTGTATCAGGCCCAGATAAGAGAACTTCATCCCTTATTCCCCAGAAGAAGGCATATCATGGCATGTACATTTTTAACCCGAATTCCCACCATGTATATGTGCTGGGTTTTGTGAGAGTTTGCTTGTTGTATTTATTTTTCTTCTGACTTGTAAGATGGCTCTTGATAACAGAAGTTGGGAGGTGGGATTTCCCAATTTTTGTCTCATTTCTATTCATCTCTAACTGTTTCCTTGGAGATACTCCAAAAAAAAAAAAAAAAAGGAATATTAAACCATCCTAGTGTACTGAATTCAGATGGAGCTCCTTTTTCAGACACAAGTCCCATCGGAGATGCTTGTGGAGAGGTTTCTGTGGCACTGACAGTTGGAAATTAACATGTTTCAGAAGTACTTACAATTCACATGCTTAATGTTAACGAGAAGATCCTGCATTACGGGAAGAACGGAAAGAAAATTTTTCTCAGCTAAATGGGTGGCGTACAATGTGCTTTCACTTCAGTTCATTTTTGCTACTCTGATTTTTTAATCTGCTGATCTAGAATCTTGATCTCTGCTAATCCTAAAAAAATGACCAGAGTTATTATTTGAAATGATACAGAAGAAGCTCTGTTAACTGCTGTTTAATCCATCTCTCCATACAGCTACTTTGACCCTTCAGAATTCATTGTAAATCATATCTTTTAAATAGTATCACAAGGAATTAGTTATACCAACATTGAAGTTGTGATCAGCAGGCAGTGATTCTTGTTATGTTTCAGTTTACATCTTCCTTTTTCAGTGTGTGACAAAAGGCTGTTGGCTTAATTACCTGTGAAGTTACTGAGAGGAAGTGAAAGGTTCTCAGTTTGTGCTTGTTAGTAAAAGTTAACATGCCTATTGTAAACCACTTGATTGTCTTTTTCCTTGTGGCTGACATTTATGAATTGCATTCACGGGAACCTGTTTTAGGTTTATCATGTATAGATAAGACAATAACCTTATATATGAACAACAAGTATAAACGCTGTCATTGACAGTACTCCGTAGGATTTTGTGCCAAATACATTTAGAAACATAGAAAACTACATGTTCTGCTAACAGAAAGGTGGTTTGGTTTGATCCCTTGCTTTATATTCCTTTTGGGATCTGAATATGATTTTGAAATGCCACAATTTGTAGGAGTCAGAAGTGCTGTTGTTTGGCATTTGTGCTGCAGATTTTGCCTTTGCTTTCACATCTCTCTGAGGTCAGTGAGACTTCACCAATGTCAAGAAGATATCAAGAAGGATCTGAGTTTTGCCTCTTTGTCCTAGGTTTAATTTTTCAATATTTATTGGTCCACATTTCTAGGGCACACTTTAGTCCTCAGTAGTGAAGTAGTCAGCATCACCCCACTAATAAACAGGGTTGTGAAGAGCCCTAGTAGAAGAAAGTAGACCAGATACACAAAACGGTGAAAATTTTCTCTGAGTTACACATCATTAAAACCTTTCCAGAAATCAGTATGTCTGCCATAATTGTATATTGACTCTCAAGAGGCTCTACCACAAAAGAATCCTGAATTTACTTTCAGAGTCATAAATCTCTTGCGAAGCCTCAGGCTGAAATCTCTCATGTAGATGTATGATTTCTGTTGGAGATGAACACTGGAACCCTTTATAAAACACTCAGTTTGTGATGAACCTTGTTGCCCTGAAAACAAATAAACACAATTTTAAGAGCTTTCTCTCTAAATGTATAAGGCAGACTCTTCTCTGCTTGTCACTCTTCCTATTAAGGAGGTCTTTCCTTCAGCAGCAGGATAAGAAAATCTGAAGCAACTTCTCTCTGTTAATGCACCTTTCTCTTCTCGTTGCTGCTTCTTCTTCCCTATATGTCCTGCTAATGTTTTTCGTACAGTGGGGTAATGATTGCATGTCATACTTTACCATAGTTGGACAGAACCCAGGTATATTGTAGTGATGAAAATAGTCACTCTAATAACTACTGCTACTACTGGCACTTAGGAGACCATCTTAGCTTACCTGTGCCTTTCTTTGACGGCAGGTAGGCTGAAAATTGCTAGTCTGGAAACCCACCAAAATTGGAAGTTTTGGCTCTTTTCTGGATTACAAAAAAAAAAAAAAGAAAAGGTAATGCTGCCTTCTTTGTTGAGTTGTTAAGGTTTTTATTGATTTTTATTCTATCTGGCTAACAATATGTATCCTAGCATCGGTTTAAACTTGATTTAGACTGTGAATTTTGAGATTTTAATTAGGCAAGGTGGTTGTAAACTTATTTTTTTTCTCCAATGACAAGTGATGCTTAAATAAAACCATTAAAGCAGGCCACTTCTAACTCCATTGTACCAGAGAAAGCTTTCCAGGCATAGCACATTGTGTTTAGTATCACTTTAGAATTCTATAAATCTTTGATCAGCTTTTATTTAATCTTTGTCTAAATTGGAAGATAGTGATGGTCCCTTAAGATTTTGTATGGAATTGAATGAAATTTAATAAGGCGTCTGACAGTTATTTGATTGTGATTCGTAGCACTTTCATTTTACAGGCTTAAGCAATACTGACCTCAAAAGGACAGTCATTCAGACTAGGTGGAGGGCGGGGAAATCAAATATTTTATTCTACTTTGTTCCAGTCCTTTTTACTTGATAAGCCGTTAATAAAAAGCGAAATGAAGTCCTTGCCAATTCTTAGACCGATTCTCTATTCAGAGATAGTGGGTTCATTTCTGGAACATTTTAGAGTAGGAAATGCAAAACAAGACAACATCTAAATGGCTTTCACACTGACAACCTTGACAGACTGTATAAATTTGGAGTAGAAAACAGCTAGGAGATAGATGACATGGGTTGGTTCTCAGGGGACCACCTGGTGGATTTTGAAGGTCCCCAGAACAGACTTGTGGGTTACCCTGAACTACAGGAGGTCCTCTCGCCCACTCGAGCAGAAACTGTATGTTTTGAACCGATGCGTCCAATTATTTCAGCTTGGTGCACAACACAAATAGCTGAGAGAATAAACCTGATCTCTTCAAGAGTTTTCATTTATGTCTTTTAGAGCTGCTTTTCTCACAGGCTCATGTAGATGCCATCTCGATTATTAAAGCACAATTGCATTAGTGACGAGCTGCTTCCCTCAATTAGTTTTGACACAAGGTAATTTTAAAGCTTTAAGTATACTTATCTTTGACTACTGATGGATTTTCCTGTGTGTGTGTTTGCTACCTAAACCACCTTTTCTTGTCTTTTTGTGTTTGGATAATGCACCGCTTGGAGTTTCAATTTTAATTACAGTTCTGTGTTATTGTTTATTATTTGCATTACAGTGATATCTAAATGTCAAGGTTCCATGGTATTACACACAGTAAAGTATATTAAGTATCTTTAAATCACTCATGGATACTGCTGCAATGTCTCAGTGCTTAAAAGACTTTGGTTCAATAACAATGAACAGTTTATTTTCTGTTTGTAAGTGAAGTAATGAAAGAAAAAGCAAGAAGAATGGAAAATGAGTGGAAAGGGTTGGTTATAAGCAGAGATCTAATTGGAATCAGTGACTGAGTACTTGAAAATGCACAGGCTTGAAATAGATGAACAGCACTGAATATCATGAGGGCATGTAAGGATCTGCATGAGGCAGAACTATTGCCTCACCAAGGAGGAGCATAAAAACTGGCCCAAATTTTACCTCCTCCAGTACTCAGTCTCTGACAGCAGCTGCTGTGAACATATGATAGGCAGGTAATCTGCCCTGCAGAACTTCGATCCTAGTCTCTAATAGGAGTTAAATGAAATCTATGAGGTATAAATCCTTTATAAAGCTCGGGAGCTGATTCTGACATACTGCACAAAGAAGGTACTTTCAGAAAATATTTGAACAGGTTATTTACATCTATTTGCCTATATTTATCTATATCTTCTGCTGGCTTTTATGAAAACTTGGAAGACAGAAAAATACAGTATTGGTATTCAAGGCTGGAATTCCCTTCATTCTGGATACAATTCTGGTAATAAGCTCTCCGTTTAATGAAGTGTTTCTGTTGCTGTTAACTTTAATAACACGAGCAGTTCTATTCAGCTCAGTTTGACCTCTTCCATAGTTAGGACAGTACCCAAGTACCATCATTAGGTGCTTTTTGTGTACACTTGGAATAGTCACCTTGAATAAGATTTTCAGTACTACTTAGCTGACTGGGAGCCTGCTTTTAAAAGTGGTCTGGAGCCTTCTAGGTGGTTTGGAAAGCTTTTAAGTGCCAGTAAATGAAGATAAGTGAAAATGAGAATTTCTAAAGTGCCAGCTGACCTCCTTTCCATAATTCTGCTCTACACATGCCTCCATATCCTTGGAAATCCAGAGCTTGGGATCTAATAGTGGGAAATAGTAACAATAAAAAACAAGTATAGAGGGAGCCTGAATCTGGTCCATTGCCTCTGCCCCCAGGTAGGATCAGCTTTGTCTAAACAATTCCTGATAATAGCTTATCTAATCTCTTAAATTTCCCAAGGTAGAGGCTGCACTGCCTGTCCATGTGGCTCATTCTAGTATTTTACCAGCTCTTTTGTGAGAGCAGTATCATCCTCCCCGGTCTTTCTTGCAATTTAAGCCTATTGTTTTTTGTCCTATTGCAAGAGCAAGTGGAGAGCAACTGTCCCCTTTTTCTCATTAAATGTTTCTTGTTAAATTGGAAAACTTTAATCCAAAAATCATAACCAGGTGACAGTACGTGTAAACTGACTATGCCCAGTTTTGCATGCATTTTGTTGAGAATGCAAACAAGTTATAAACTGAAAAACAGTGAAGAAAAATTTTAGAGGCAAAACAGTTACGCTGTTTAACCAGTCGTAGGTTTTCATAGCCATGGTGACTGCACAGTGACTGTCCTGCAGAGCCTAGATTATGTTATTGCTGAATAGATATGCAGGAAGGGTATAGAAATAAAAGAGAACTAAGTGGAAAAAGAGAGATTTACTAAGCGCATGACAGCCAACAACTTGCATGTTCTCAGTGGGAACTGCTGTGAGCACATTGCTTTTGTGAACCTGGCCGAGAAAGGATGACAGGAGCACAGTGTTAGAGCGTCAAAAACCCATCTGATTATGGCATTGGTGCTTTATGGGATCAGAGGAAACACTGTCATTTTTAACTAGTGTTTCAGCATCAGAGATTGTGCTGGATTAGAAACTGGAATTCTCTGGCTGGTGTTCTATTGCTGTAGAACTGTTTTACCAGCAAAGGGCCCAGCAATTCCACAGTCTCTCAAGTAAACCTGGACATTGTTTGCTTTTGACTCTTTTTTAAGTGGAATGATATTGCTAGAAAAGGTACTTAGAAGAATAGTTTCTAATTCAAGGATTTCAGAAGGTCTGTCTAAAGAATCTGTTCCGTTTGAAACAGTTTCTGTGCCTGATTCTCTTGCAACACTTTGAAAATGTACCTGACTTGTTAAAAACTTGTCTTCACCTTTTCTTTGATGCTTGCTGCATGTGCTTTTTTTTTCAGGACTGCGCTGCTTCTCTGTGGTCTATGTGTTTTCTTTGCAAAAGCAAACTGCCACCCTGTAATCCTCCAGACTTCTCCTGTACATTTGTACAGAAAGCCATCTGTAGCCTTCCATATAGTCTGTATTTTGGGCAATGGTTCCAACTGATTGTAAATGTCCACACAGTTTTTGAATGTGTAACCTGAAAATCAACCATTTACTTTCTGTTTCAGTGAGGAGGCAACCTAAGACTAAGATTTGGCAACACATGGAGGTTTACTGTACTTCACAAGAACATTCTCCTAGTAGTAACTCAAAGAAGACACAAGCTTGCTGCTGCCATGTCCTGCAAAGTTGTTCTTCAGGAGTCTATTCCTGACAAAACTTGATTCTTCCTTGCTAATATCTGGACAAATTTGGAGCTAGTATCACTATAAGCCACCGTATTTTGAATTAAATTAATTCTGAAGTCTCAGTTTTCAGGAAACTGAACTCTGTTCTCCTTTGCAGTGCTGTTCTTTCAGAACTGTGAGTATTCAGCTGTGTTCCTCATCCAGAGAAACTCTAGGTTAGATCTGTAAATACGCTCACCTGATTGCCAATAACATTAATAGCAATTGCACCTGTATTCATAAGAGAGAACACAGATCTTTGGGCCTTCAGGTTTGCTATTTCTTAACAACAGTAATGATGCTTTGAGGGCAGTATTACTGTAAGAACAGAGCCCATTTAATTTGCTTGGACTTTGAAATCTTGTGGTAGAGAATAATTGCCTGACACACAGCTCCTAGGAGGTGAATTTAAATGAAAGACATTTTCCAGCCTGCAAAGCAAAATTCCTAAATGCCTGATTAGAAGATCTGTGTCACTAGTACTGCTTCATTATGAGAACTCTTAAAAATTTCATATCAACACTTGCCTTTCACAGTCCACAGCCTGGTGCCTATTAGGACACAGAACAAACTATGTCTTTTTACATGATATATAATGGGATATAGATCAATAATTAACTATGTTTGTAACTGTACTAGGAAGCCACTGTGTTGGAAGATGGCATCTGTGGCATGGCCCTGGGAAAGCACTGCATGAACTTTCTCAGGTGAAGATGACTAAGGTAGCCGGCTTCTCTATTCACTGCTACAGGAGTATATTCTAGTTAGAGTTGGGGTTTTTTCCTTCCTCTAAAAATGCAGGATATAAAAGGCTACGAAAATCCAGTTTTCAAATAAAGGACAAGAAAAATGGCCAAACATAAATTGCAAATGAGGAGGCGATTTCTGCACAGGAAAATGGTTTTTGCCATCGGGGTCATCTCTGAATAGACAGACGGAGGATTTCTCTTAGTTATTTTTGCTTACTCCATTTTTATTGCGGTTTACCAAGCAAGTGATTTTTATTGCTTCCTTGTGTGGTTATTCTTAAGGTAAGCCTCCAAACGTTTCAGGCACATAAGGGAAGGAAAAAGTCTAAGGCCTGACTTATCATCATATTTATGTCTGCTTAAGTTTGGGATAATCAAGGATGCCCCTAATTATGAATGAATAATTACACTAAACATCCATTTCAGAGGTTAACCATTTAGAAGTTAAGTTCAGTTCTTTGTATAATAGAGTTTTCAAGGCTAAAGAGTTGCAGACAACTAATGAAATTGGAAATGAAGATTTAATTAATAGTCACTTACAAAAATAATATTTTAGCAATCAAATAACCATTATTTTGCTCTTCATAGTTGTGTTAATTTATAGTGAGGAAAGATCAATTTATAACAGCATGTGCAATGCATGCACTTAATTTTGATAATCTCTAAAGATTCTCACCTGACTGTTTCACTGCGTATGTTTTAACTGAAAAACTGGCTAATTAACATGAACTGTAAGAGATTGCTGTGGCTGAATCCACTTTCTAGTTTTCTTCTGAACCTTTTTAGTAGGGAGAATGGGAGCTGTGTTACCAGAATGCGGTAGGATTTTTTTTGTAGTGTTGCATAGTTTTTTGTAATGTGGCATTATACAGCAGCCTCATTATATTCAGCTCTACAATGTGGTGCTCAGCCGTGAGCCTGATGGCTTCATGGAGCATGGTGTGAGTTTAATTCCTCTTTCCAAAGGAGATGCATCTTGCTTCACTGATTATTTTCTGGACTTTAAAAGCTGCAACTTTACAAAATATTCTACAGCTCTTACTTGAGTAGAATAGAAAGTGGCTCAGTGAAAGACTGCAGCAGAGGCTGTTATGAAGCAAGCCATGCTCTTGTGGGTTAGAGAACACCTTTCACTTCTTTAACCTTCCATTCTGTTCATTTTTTTGAGTAACTCCTAAAACCTCTGATATTTAAATCTCAAAACAGTGCTGTTCACGCTATGCTGTCTTGACTTTCTGCTATGTTTCTTTTCCCATCGTGACTATGTGTCCTTTTACTGTAAGGTTTTCCAAAATGGCCTGTCTCTGTTAAAGGGTATTACTGGTTACAGTCTAAAACAGATACTGTGTTCTTTACTCCAGCTTACTTGTAATTGCAGTTACTTATTCAGAATCTTAGAGCCTACAGAGCAGTGGTGTCCTCATGCTGGGAGGGACCAGTTGAAAGAAATGAGACAACTTCATATAATCTTGTCTGCATTTAGCAGGTTGGAAATAAACCAGAGTGACACTGACAGCAGTGATGTGAGAGGAAAGGGGTAAAACTTACAAATAGATCCAAAGCACAGAAGTTCCCAAAAAGCATATTTGTGGTTAGAATATACACTTTCAAACATTTTTTGATATTTAAAATTGTACTGAATCACAGAAATTTCTCTCTGTGTACGAAGACTGGTAGAGCTGTTCACTTGTTTATTTTACTGGCCTGGAAGAAGCTTACTGTGGCAATAGCAGGCCAGGGGACTGCAAGGTCTCTGGCTTTCATTGCCTCAGCCTACTCACAAGGACATAATTGAACCACTTAACATACTCACGGGATCAGCATCTGTCATCTTCCCAAAGGCAGTTTCCATTGTTGAAGAAATGAAAACTCAAAGAGGATATAAAGTAGCTCCGTTTAATAGCATTCTAATTCCTAAATGTCCTTAGAGAATGACAACATTTATCAAACTCCTTTAGTGTTTTTTCTCTTCTGCATTTTTCAAGAAAGGAGAATGTCTTCTTTGTGAAGTTCATAACCACGTCTCAGTATTTGTATTTAAAACAACAGAATCACTTATTTCAACCTTGGCAATGCTGCAGGGTTTTTTAGTGCTGTTCTGCCTTTGATGGGGAAATTCTCATCTGAGGAAGGACTTGGGAAACAGTGTTTGTGTGTGTAATAGTGAGGGCTTGTTTACAAGTCTCCAGACCACTCTAAGAAATTCTCCAAAGATTAAGTCTATTAAATCAGTGAGACAACTCAAGAAGTGAGGTTTGACTTCGCATGAGTGTCAAAATTTACCCCTTCAGGAAATCTAAATTTCCCAAATAGTGTAATAGTCTGAGAAAATATTTCAGTTAAATTCTTATTATATCCTAAGGTTTATCTCTAACTTCTGTGATGTTACAGAAATGGCATGATTCTGCATAATGATAAAACACTAAAGCATTCCTATAATTTCCATAATAATTTACTATGAGATGTATCAGATAGAAAGCTCTTCTTCCCCAACTGTAGGTGTAAGGAGACCTATTTCCTGCAGTTTTTTAAATGTATGCTTATTTTTGTAAACAATCCATAGCACATACTTCTTTGTGAACTGAAATGCTTATTCTCTCCTTCCTATGTGTCGTGGCTGTGAAGCGTCACAGATGGCGATGCTCATACGCAATGTGTGAACAAGATGGGGACAGGCCTGAAAAGCCTGATGGGCTTTGTAAGAGCTTCCTAAAGCTTGAAGTGGACACACACCTCCAGGCTTGAGCAGTTTGAATTAGTATTTGTCATTTGTCGTATGTATTTGTCATATGTATTTGTCATAGCAATTCTATGTCTTTGGATTTCTAAGGTAACTCTCTTTAATACAGTAATAATGTGCTACGTTATGAAAATAGCTGCTTATTTCTTCTTTCAGATGTCAGCATGTACAGGCCTATTTTTATTCCTGCTCAGTAGAATACATTTGTCTGAGCTGTTCCTGTGAATTTAGTGCAAGTGTTCATAAGAAGAAAGGTCTTTTTCAGGGGTGTCTCTTGCATATATCCTGTCATATACAGATCTGTTATTTACGGCTCTAAATCTCTTTAGCACTGTTTAAAAACCATCAGCAGGTTTACACTCCTGCTCTTCCTGCGTAGTCAGTGGGACTTACCCAATTACATCCACTGAGAATTCATCCTTTGCTTATGGAACCTACATGGTCAGAATTCAAGAGTTTTGAAAACTGCAACGTGTTGAAATGTCTTAATATCTGGGGGTTTTGAACAGTAATGAGAGAAATACTTGTATTTAATGTATTTTAAAGTAATTCAAATAACGAAAGCCCAGATTTTATAAAAAGTCATTTGGAAGCATCAGCAGCTTGGTCAATACCAGAATGTGTTACGGGCAATTACTGGACAGATTGGAAATATATAAGGCTGCTTAATGGCAGGGAGACATTCCGTTAGTATCTGATAGGTCAGGGTTTAACTCAACAAACTGAAATAATTTTTAAATTGTCTTCAAAATTTTCTAAAAATATTAATTATCCCCGAAAATGTGATTTCAAAGGAAAATCTAATTTTTATCTATATTCAGTGTGAAGTCTTTCAGTGAGTTCCATTAGAGACTGTACTCCCAGAAAACGTGTCCTGAGCCAAGATACTAAACTTGAAGGACCATTGTTCTATGAAATACAGAAATACAGTGTTCATTGATATATATATAGAGAATAATAGAAGATCATGTCATCTGCTGCTTCTGTGTTCTGAACTTAAAGGCAGAAATTAAGTCCATGCTACTCCAGATCAGTTACTGAACCCTTAGAGGACACTTGGTAATTAAATTAATATCTTAGATGCTATTTTGTTCAATATATTTCTACTTTTATTCCTTAATCTTTCAATCTGCCATTAAGTATTTAAGGCTATTTTAAGACTCTACTTTGAAAATCTAAGCCGATTTCTTTTACAATGACGTTAAGCACTCAGGGAGAGCACAGCAAGCTTTGGAGAGAATGGGACGTATCATTTCTCAGTATGTCAAAGGGACTGAAACCCACTCTTGGATACCAATTCTTTTTCCACTTAGCACCTCTCCATTTTGTACTTCATCTCTGAAATGGCTCTAAGTAACACCTCTGACAGAGGGATGCAGTGAGAAAGTTAATAAACACTGCAAAGATGATCTGATTATTCACAGAACGTTATGAAATGCTGAGCATCTCCTGACTTTGGGAATGAAGGCCTCAGCATTACTTCAGTCCTATAGTCATAGCCAATACCTACTCATAGTATTGTCCTCACTGGCACTGACCTCTGAGTTCAAGCACACTGATACGTGTTTTTTACCAGAAAAAAATGTGCATGATAACTTTGCAGCCCATCATAGCAAGCCATGTATTTGTTGAGAAATTGGCTGCTCTTTTGGAAGTTTACTTGTCTGTATTTAACCTGCTTGATAGCAAGCAAGCCCTGACTAAATTAATCAGGTGACATCATTTGAAAGTAGAAGGCTCTTGTTCTGCTTCAGGGAAGATTTCTGCTCTTAACAGTAATTCTGGAAATCCACGTGTTCAGCTCTTGTCACTGCAGGCTGCACATAATGAGTTACGAACAAAACCAGAACTCCTAACCCATCAGTATCACATGGGATGAAATTTCCACTGATACATACATCTAGGGAAAAGCCAGATGTCATATATAGAGATATCTTCTGTCTATGTTTTACCTGAGCCATGGGGAAGGGCATGAAAAAGCTTCTTAAATTGAACATTATCAAGGATTTAAAGACTGTTTGTTTTCTGCTCACATCTAATTCTCTGCCTTAATTGTCTTCTACCCTTTTCAGCAAAGCAGATACTGAATGCATGTAATTTATTTTCATCTTCTTTTTTTGTTGATTTGCATTATTTTGGGGAGTGGCCCGGTGTCCTGTGGATGTTAGAAATATAATACAACTTTTCACCATGAATTAAAATGTTGCAGTATCTATCTTGGAAACCTACAATTATTATCCTAACATAGCACAGCATGAAGCAGATTGATTTAGAGAAGAAAAGCTGTATTCTGATACTGCTATCTCTTGTTTCCCTAACACATGGTTAATTACCCATGTTCTTGCAGGTTTTATAAATTTAGGTCCTGTGAATGTTCACAGTTGTCCTTTTCTCACTCCTGTGAGTTGCCCCATAGAAATGAGGCAAGCAGCATTGTTGCACTGGATCTCAGTGTATTGCTTTGCTGACAGCAACAGACCTGTGGGCCTTTAAAGTCAGGGTTAGTGACGTCTAAAGGGCTATTAGGGAGTAAGAGAATTCCTGATCTGATTCCAAGGTGGGCCCAGCAGTACTTCCCACTGCTTTTTAAAATTTTATTTTATTTTTTAATCTTAAAGTTCAGTGGAAATTAAAAGTTTGTGTACTTCACAAGGAGCTTTAATCCGTGACGGATTTTGGTTTTGACAAGTGTGAAAGCCCTATTTCCCTGTTGTGGAGATTCCATGTAACAAATCCATCATCGTTTCTCTCTGCTTCTCTGGTACTGGTTGAACACAGTCAAGATTTCTTGTCTGTAGCATGTTTCTCACCTGTAAAGTAATTCATAGCTGTGCTGGTTTTATATGGGTAACCAGAGCACTTGAATACTTTATTTTAAATGAATACTCAGGCACATGAAGGAAACTAGTACCCTGGAACAGCACACTTCAAACATTAATCATAATTATTAATCACACGAAGTTTTTGTAGAAACTGGAATGTAAGTCCAGGTTCAAAGTAATTGTCAGCTTAGCACGTATTCAGTGCATGTGGCAAAGCAGATAAACATTAAGTCATTCTGCAACAAACAAGTGTTTTGCAGTCTGATTTAATTTATTTTCAGGGCATCAAATCATTCTGATACTTTTTTAAAAAAATCCCAAACATTATAATAAAAATGAGTAGGTTTGAGGTTATAGAAATCTTACTTTCTTTCTGAATTGCCTGAGAAGGTCTTTGCTGGAAGTTAACTGACAATTACAGATTCTTAGGATTTCTATAGTTCTTGAATGTATTTGTTATATACCATTAGTCACCAGGTGAAGCCCGTCAGTAATGGCAATACCCTTCAGCAATAGCTCGGGAGAATTTAACACTGATTGATGGCAGGTCACCTGGAATTGGTTGGCAGAATTTCCAATTTTCTGTTGGGAAATTGCTTATTTCTTGAAGTCTATTCCCATTTTTACAAGTGGACAGCAAGCTGAGATTATACATTATTATGTGTCTAACTATAAAATTGTGATGGATGGTGTCACACATTTAAAGAGAGTTAAACACTTCATTTAGGGCTGATTTTAAGAAAAAGGGTAAGTAACTTTGAAATACAAACTGTAATTCATCTTTGGCTTTTATTTGTTCATCTAGATTCAGAATAATAGTGTTGCATATTAACTAGTTTTAAATAGAGAATTGTCTGCTTTGTTATAATACTTTTAAGTATTCAAAGGGTTACGATATCTTTGTGGTAAACATTTTTCCAATTTCTAAAGTTTATCCAGGGACAGACTGTGCAGATTAATGTTTTACTTTTACTTATGGGACCTCGGTTAAAATTCTGGCAAAACTGCATTGACAGAAAATCAAAGGCCATTCAGCAAAGCCTCCCCTACAGTTCTTCTTTTAAATCATAAGGGAGAGCAGCCAATAACAGCCAGTCATTTCCTGTTTCCAAAGGGATATGTGTTAAAAGCACGTACAGAGTTTTTATTCCATTAGTGTAAAATACGTGTTATCTTTTTGAAACCTGGCTGAATTGTTTTGGAACAAAGAAAGTATGCCCTACCATAATCTCATGGAAAATAGCAACCCTAGGAATAAAAGCTGATGCTGTAACTCAAACAAGAAGATATGTGATATATTTATGACATTCTCAGATGCAAAAGACAATGGCTTTGGCTTGCAGACTTAAAGCCAAATTTTTGGAAGTTTGCGAAACTAAAAGGAGGCTGCCTCTGTGTGGAGCTCAGAGCTCTTGATGATCAGGTGCCTTTACAGTGCACGGGCAGAGCGGGTGCCTACCAATGGGATTCCAGATAAGATCTTGATTTGGCAGCTATTCAGAGTTTGCCTTTGGAATATGCTGAGGGTAACAGTGGAGTTACACATCTCACCGTCTTGTTTACCTTCACCTGTTAAGAATCCTGTTTCACGTTCCTTCTTTCTGACCTATTTAAACTTTATTTCTTTCCTGCACTGTGAAATCACTTAAGCAAGATGAGGTAGGAATGAACCTTCTCCTATTTTGAGTAGCCTTAGCTGAGTTTTCTGAAAGGTAATAAAGGTAGAATTTCAGCCCCTCTCACAGAAACACTTTCATTTTTGCAGTGTGTTAATTACTGGGTTGAGTATGAACCACCTCTCCTTTGACTATATTTGACAAAAAAAGTGGTCATTGCAATTGAATTCTATAGCAATACTTTCTCCTGCTGGTTTATGGTCTGTGTATTCTGAGTCTGCCCACAGGTCTCAGTGCTGCAGATGATTTTGAGCTTCTTGCTTCTGAAAACCAGTCAGGAGCAGGCGTAGCTGAGTGCAGAGGTGCCTTAGCCATGTAAACACTGGGGTAACAGCGCTCTCCCTGAGATGAATGGAGGGAGCTTCCTAAAAGTCACTTAAGGGCTTTAGGTGACCACAGGCAGCACTGCTTCTTGCTTCAATATTTTGTTCTAAAAGCAAAAAAATTACTTCAATTTCTCTTCAGATATTTAATACCTTGCCAGCATCTGGTCTTTCTGTCTGACAGCTCATCCTCACACCAAGGTTACCATCCTATTTCAGTAATTTAATGAGAAAGGGTGCCAAGGCAGAAGCAATGGGTACTCAAGGTAAATTAGGCCTCCCCTCGAAGAACTTCAGTGCTGTTAAAGTTTGGCCCTACAAGAAATCAAAGACAAAGCAAGTTTTTCAGAAGCTTGCTCAAGTGGACAAGAAAATCCCTGTAAAAGATGGCAATTGGCAGGATTACTTCAGAGGCTTTTATATTCCAAAACTTAATTAGATCTGCTCACCTAGAACTGTGGAAATACGTTTACTGCTTTTAGATCTTTCTGTCTTATGAACTCCTATTATGAAGAAGCTATTGCATATCACACAATATCAGATTCAGAAGTCTATTCTACTAGGAGCAGCCAAATGTATTATTTACTGTTTGTCTCAAATTATAGTTATTGCCCAAATAGTGCATCGTTGGGTTTTTTTTCTTGAACTAGAAATGCATTTAGGATCAGTCTTTATTTTCAGTCTTCTCAGTTTGCATTATATTATCTTATTATAGTTAAAATTAACTGGTCCAGAATTGTTTTATATGCCTAAACTAGAATCTAAACAAACATCCTAATTATTGTTTTTAATCCTCTGAAAGCATTAAAACTAAATATGTTTCTGCAACTTTTGGAGTCATACAAGCACTGCTTTATTTTCTCAGACCTAAAAGCCAATACTTGCATAACTATTTGATGCTTTTTATCAGAAGCATTGGTGCACATCAGTGAGAACTTTCTACCACCTTGAAAATGACTTTAGAATATTTCATTAGCAGACTGTCTTTCAGAACTCAAGTTGACATTCATGTTTCTTCACACCAGTCTTTCATCCACAAAACTCTTTGTTCTGCTGAACAGTTTCGAGACAATATGGGCAATCAAAAAAGCAAAGGCTTATGACCTATCTGCATCTTCCATTCCAACATTTGATCAGTCTTATTCAAATCTCATCTTTTAATACTCCTTTGAGAACTTTCTGAGAATTTTATTTCCTTTCTTTCATTATGATTATATTATTTCAAAAACTTCAAACTTAATGAAATGGTAGCTCTCTATAAAGTGAGAGACAGACACCATTGGTGGCTACACATTTATCCATTTTCATCTCTTTCAATAGCCTACGTGAAAAGAATTTGAAATCTAGAATAGTGGGAAATGTCTTTTTTATGTATATTCACAGTCTGAGAGATTTGTGGTTACCTTTGCAGTTGTGCATTTTCTTCTTAAAAGTAAAGCACAGGAGCGACTTGCTTCGTAGTTGTAGGGAAGCAGAAAGCTGCCTGGAACCTGTGAAATCAAACACAATGTATGTATTTAGAAAGACAAAGGTCTTTATTACCGATCAATATCTCTACCTCAAACAACATGACATTTCTTCTAACTTTGCCACTTACTGCTCTGCCAGCTGCATATTCATCCCTGTCTGAGTGAGGATTTGTGCTTTCCACGAGCCTGCAAATAGGGCTTCACTCACACTGTCACCCCACAAAAATATTTGGAGAAGCAAATTGCGTGGCTGGTTTCAGAAGGTAACCCAAGGCTGAAAAACAAACCCAGATACATTAAGTTAAGTCTGCTTTGGGGCTCTTCGTTTCTTTCTTTGTGTGCCAGTCATCTTGGTTCTCCAGCCTATGGCAATAACAATTAAGCATCCTTTTTTCCACATGACTGCTCTAAAAAATGAAGTCATTATAGTGTTGATATGAAATTTTGCATAATAAGGTTACTTCTCTGGAGCTTAGTACTGTTTTGGCTCCTGCTCCGAGATGCAGTGCTTCATTTGTGTGTGTAATACATAACCGGGCCGGATTCTCAGCTGGTGAAAATGTATGTCCCAGCAGGTAGGGAACTGATGAACTCTTTCGTGTCACACAAATACACACAAGCTTCATCAGCAACTACATTTTTTCTTAGATTTTATCCTACAATGGAGAAAAAAATTTATGTGCACTGTCTGACAGAAAAAGTTTTATGTGCCACAGAAGTTCATCTGCTGATGAGTGGAATCTTCTCTGTCAGGAGTTGCATTTCACTACCAGGTAAAATCTTTTCTGTTAGCAGGCAGATAAAATCTGCTTTGGCAGTATCTGTGCTTCTCTGCAGGTAAAATGTTCTCCATCAGCAACTATACTTTCTACTCAGATACAATTTTCTCTCTCATAAGTTGCCCCTCTGTGGCAAAACTTCAGAAGCTATTTCACAAAGCTCTCCCTCCTATTGACACAAACTATTAAAAACATTAAAACACTTCTAAAAGCTGTAAAATGAATTCTCCAAAATATTGTTAAATGAAACATTTAAGCTTCTGCCTGTAACATTCTTGCTGTCAAGCTTTAAAAGCCAGGAAATAAAAACTTAAGCTACTTTTTATCCCATATCTTTTTTCTTCCCCCCGCTCTCCCCCAAAACGTACATTTTATCTCTGCTGCATCTACATTTACCACAGATAGTACTGGATGTACTTATTTCTCTCTTTGTGATCATAAAGAGTTGCCTGTAGAAGACTTCTGTCCATAATGATGATGTGTTTCTTTTTGTTCTTGCATTATTTATAGAGGATCATTTCTGTGTGTTCACTGCGGGGTTGTTCGCAGAATATGGTAACACTTGCTTCCCTGATTACTGATCACATCTCAACCTCTATCAATCACAGACAATGAATAAGGAAATGCATCATTGTTGCTCTTACTTAATAAATTAGATAGTCAATTTTAACAAACATTTTAGGGAAGTAATGGGCTTAAATCTAGATGAAACAGCCCCTAGAACTGTAGCAGCTAATGGACTGACAAGTACTTACACAGTGTCTCCAGTATATTAAATAGGTTAAACAAATTAAATGAATTACCACATCACTGACTCCCATGCTACTTGTGAAATAATAAATCCCATTTAAAGCAATGTGTACACATCAATATGCAATCTAAATAGGCATTGTCGTTCATGATCTTCAGGGTATTGCCAGGACAGTCAGCTTTGTTGTGCCCTGGAACAGTAAGAATGCTTTTCCAAATGCACTGTATAATTCCAACTGGTATGAACAATGCAAACTCAAGATCCTATCAATCTCTTCACTGTTCCTCATTTAACTTGCATGGTATCTTACTGTTGGTGATGGAATTTGTCAGACTGGAATCTGTTGTTAATTTGGAGTTACCTGCTTCTTTGTCAGATGTCATGAAGGGACTGGCTCCCTTTTTGCAGTTGTATCAGATAGAAGGAGGACTCACTTGTTTCCCCTACGGACAGGAGGACGCTGTTGGCAACAATGACTGTAGAGTTAACAATAGCAACTGTAGTCTGAGCTCTTCAGAATTAAGCATGCTGTGTAACGTATGAAGCATACTGTGTAATGTATAATACTAAGTGTTCTAACTCCTCTAATTAATTTAACCTCCCATGGCTAGGGGCCATGGGTTAGTGCCCTCTTTCCAGTCTACCGGCTCTTTAATAAACAAAACAAGAATCCCAAACCAAAAACAAGCAGAAAAATACTTTTCCTGTGAGTTACTTGGGTTGAAGTAGCTTCTCACTGTTAGGATTCTAAAGGACATTCTGAAGAAAATATATTTGGAAGCCAGTCCCCACTGTAAGAGATTATATAGGTTTTCCTCCCAAATCTCTTTTATACAGATACAGTTCTTTTTTTTTTTTTAGTGGACTGAAGAGAAGCTGCAGAGATCCTGTAATTTTGAGTAAACGAAAAAAAAATATCTCGGAACATTCTCTTTTACTGGTCCTTCTAAGAAATTTATGATACTTTCATACTTTTGAACTTGAAACAAACAACGGTTTGTTTCCTTTCTTTTAACCCCATACAAATTCTATTTCTTTACTACTATTTCTTGCATTAGCAAGTCTTTTTCTCTCTGTAAACAGCATTTAGTAGTACTTAGCAGACAGTTTTGTCAGGGAATTTGGAGATTGCCAGTGTCTTGTTCTTTCACTGGCTCAGAAATCTGGTCTTGCAATTACATACCATCATCGGTATAGTTTTCTTCCATTGGTGATAAGCGCAGCCTTGATTACTTCATCTCCGTGCTAGAAAACTAAGTTAGAGCTTGTTGTCATACTGTGAATATTCAGGTAGGGGGAAGGTAATGCTGTCCTTGGAGAAACTGTCAACAGTCTTAACCAAAGCAAAGTCTTCTTGAGGTACTAAGTACAGTGCTAATATAGCCTCTCTAAACTACTTAAAGATTTCTTCATGCTAAAAATCTAAGCTTCCCCAAAAAATACCTTCTTTGCAGTAGTAGTAGTAAGGAAGGGGAAATGAAAGGCACAGTGAAGGAAAGAATTTCTAATAATGTTACTTTATGACTGTTAACTTGCTTGTGGAAGATGAACGGTTCAGGTTTTGTAGCACAAATGAACCGGCAAGGTTTTCCCCACTGCCCAACAGTTAAATCTGAAGTTGTTGCAGTTGAACTTTGAAGAGCGAACAAGGCCTACAATATTTAAGAGGAGCAAAACATCTACTTCTGAAGATGATACCTCTTTACAATCTTAAAAATTAAATAATGCAAAATCCACTGGCTACTGTGGACAAACCTGCGATATAATATATTGATAAAGACATCAGGGAATTACAATGGAATACTAAAAAATTAAATGAGTCTGTTGTCCCAAGTGTATTATAATTTAACAAGCTTATTAAATATCACTATTTTCACAATTAATAGAAACCTGTCTTGCTGTAGGCTATTTTGATAACTGTTAATTAAGTATCTACGTATTCCTCACAAAGTCCGTGTGCTACTAAGAATGAGATTAGGCATTTCTTGCTTATGTAATTCCGAGCTAATTACAAGACTATTAGATTTATCTTCTAAATGCTCAGTAAGTTCTCTTTTAACAATCATCTTATATTAATTAAAAAGCAGTATCTGGCTTGCTAAATTTGAATTAAATGCTTGCTGGAGACACTAAATTAAAAAGTGTTAGTGACATTTTCCAGTGAATACAGGCCTATACAGATATTTTCACAATTCAGGATAGTTATTCAGAAAGCAAGTAAACAGACATGAATTAGAGAAGGCTTTGACTTCCATGGGCTCTTTAGAAAATTCTTGAAATAGAAAAGGATACTGGCTGCTACTCTGCTACTGCCTAATCAAAACTGAATTGTCAAAAGCATACATGGAAGGCATGTGAAAATATAGCGCAACAGACTGTTTCACTTTATAAAGGTGAATAAGAGAAAGAGCTACCACAATTGAAGTAGTAGCTAAATACTTGGTCGTGAGCAGTCAGAAATTTTCTTTTCTTTGCCCAATAAGGATGAAAAAAACCCTCATTAAATTTTGCGTGCCTCAGAGACTATTGACAGTATTAGCATCATACGTGATTAGATTTTAAAAAATATTTATGGATCTAAAGCTGAGGCATTTCAAAATGTCCTTATTCTCAGTTAAATTCTTACTCTAAAGGCAGAAAAATTCTTTTCAAAGAATGACAGTGTTCTATTTGCATGTGATTTCCTTTCTTTTATGGCCTTGTAGAACATTGTCCATATTAAGACATCTTTTCTTTCACCAACCTCAATTTAAAAATGTATGGTAAGGGTTGGGGTTTTTTTATGAAAATGACTGCCTTGTACACCCCGCTGTAAAAATGACAGTAAAAAAGTACTGTCGAGAAAAAATGAAGTTTTGCCTTTTGATTTCAAAAGAACCAGCAGTGGTAGGGGCACTGTTAGCTTTTCTGAGAATGAGTTTTAATGTTTAAACGCTACTCATGTGAAAATTCCCTGTCCATATATATTCATTGCAAGTTCCTTGTGCTTAGTCAGTGTCATGGAAAGTCACAGCATTTTTGAATATGAAGAGAAAGGCTTAACTGGGAGAACAGAATATGCTCTTTGAATCATGGAAACTTAGTAGCTGAGAAGTGTAAAGAAATAGAAAATTAGGGCTGGAAAGAACTCTGGAAGTCATCTTATTTCACTCTCTTACTTTGTTATTCTTGATAAATGGTTGGCCATCCTGTTTTATATACCTCCAAAGGTGGAAGTACTATACTCTCATCTGGCAATTTATTTCATCATTGTTTCACTGTCCTTTCTGTACAAAAGCTTTTCCAAGGTCTAACCTGAACATTGTGATGCAATTTGAGCCCACTACTTCTTGTTTCATCTTTCACAGATGTACTTCACAAATCATTCTCTTGTTCTTCCTCACAGCTGGCTTTTACATATGAAGGCTCTAACTATATTCTGCCTCACCCTTCTCTTCAGGCTGAAGTACCCCGGTTCAGTCAATTTTCCTGAAAAGTCACGTCCTCTGTATTTCTAATTATTCTTCTTGCACTGCTTTAGTTCTTGCCATACTGCCACCCAGTGCCCAGTACAGTACTCCAGCTAAAATCTTAGGACTGCTAAACAAATCGGAGAGAGTACGATTTAGGTCTTGCAGCCTAAAGTTATCCTCCTGTGGCATGCCTTTCCTAACAGCGTGTTATTTTTGACTCGTGATCAGGTTATGATCCAATAACCACCCCTAGATGTTCTGCTTTTTTTTCAGCTTTTGCTCAGCTGGAGTGTCCTGTCTTGCATGATTCTCTCTTGCTTCTGTGCAGGGGTCTGTTCTCATTGCTGAACAATTGCACTTTGCTTTGCAGCATTTCTCCAGTCTGGAATTACTGGATTTTTATTCCTTCAGCAGGTTTGCAGTCCATTCCACCCCAGTTTTAAGTGCAAATTTAATGCCTGCTCCATTAGCCAAGTCATTAATTTGAAATTATTTAATGATACCAGATACAAGGCAGATTTCTATGGAGACTCACATGAAATATCCTTTCAGTAAGGCCATAAAATATTCATAACTGATCTCAGGCTAAAGTTTTCATTCCATTTTTCCTCCCCTTGTAATTGTTTCATCTATAGGATGCTTCTGCAGGTTTAGAAAACGTTGTGTGAAACAGCGTCAGAAGCTTCAAGGGAACCAGTATGAACATCTTGTCTTCTTTAAAATTCTGGTATATTAGCTCTTTCAATTTACTTTTCCTTTTTTCTTTTGAAAGTTATCCCTGACAGGAAGAAAAGAAGCTGCAGCCTTCTGCCTTCCAACTGTCTTCTAGCAGCAGCCCCTGTAATGGCAATGGCATTCTTAAAGCAAGAAGCCTGACACCATTGGGCATGTGCCGTCTCTGCTTCATTCTTCCCTTTTTAATTTCACCTGTGCAGGTGCAACTTAGGCCTTGAGAATATGAACTGCTTTACACATCAGGGTTTGACAATGTCAGGAAATCTATCATTTGCCTAAAATATTTTGAGTTCTTACCTGATGTGCATATTTAAAGCTAAATGTTTCAAAGTGCCAGGCATACAATGACAAGGTCAGTGTCTTCAGGATGACTCAGCAAGCAACAGGCTCAGCCGTGTCTGACTTAGACCTGTATCCATAAACTTAGACAGCAGTGTGCCTTTATTACAGCCCTGCAGCTAAGTGCAAGAGCCGCTCTCTAAGGGAGTATCATTAAAGACAAGTATTATCTCAATTACAAGGTGAAGATAACAAAAGACTCTTTATATTTTCTTTATTTCTGTCTGGCTGTGCCTGTGTTTTCCATCTTTCAACTGTACTCTTTTCATCTGATTTATATCCTCACATTAAATGTTATCACAAATCATGAATTGTTCTCACTTAGTGTTTATTACTGCAGATAACTATTATCTGTCACAGTCCTGTTGGCTTTATCTTTATCTTTGCGCATTTCAGTGCCTCCTTTAATTATTTTATTTTAAGGTACTTTACTCCTACCTCTCTACAGTTACAAATGTATGCAGTCTGCAAATACTCCTAACAAACCTAGTAAAGGACTTGGTGTGAAACATCTAATTTTTAATCATTTTACTCCCACAGTGAAATTCTGAATTCCTGAGAGAAGCACTTTGGTGCATCTCTGTGATTATAGGAAGAGTTAGGTCCTTCTTAATGGAATCTAATATATTTGACTAAGGAAAGGTAAGCTACCAAAGGACAGTGGGCACCTCCTAAAGTCACCCAGCAGACAAGGTCTGAGGGTGAGCAAAGGACTTACCATTCGTATTGAGGGACTGTGGGGAAGGATCCACTTCGCAATTGAAAACCAGCTTCTGAACTTAGATGCCTCTTTCTTTTCTCTCGGAGGACTTTGAAGCACTCAACCCTTGTCTGCTTCTGTGTTGCTGTTGAATGAATCTGTCTGTGGTTTGGGGAAAGTTGATGTTAGTTCACCTGAGCACTGTATAAATAAGGAACATTTTGATCAAAATGTGATACCTAGACAGTATTTTTAGATGTCTTTAGTTTGTCATATTAGAATTTTATGTTAGCATGTCTTATCCTCCTTCTAGTGCATTACCCTTCAACTGTGAGGAGTTCTAGTAACACTACAGGCATCACGTACATCTTACATCTTACATGCACATCTCAACATCAGGATTTCTGGGCTTTCTGTGGGACTGTCTTGTCACTTGAAAATTTGTTCTGGCTTATGGTAAGGTTTTTAGAACATCTCTTTATTGGAAGCTTTGAAATTGTAATTCTGGTTCAGCTTTACTTTTGACTGGCTGATTACGCAAGTGATGATAATATGACGAATCTGTTTACGTTCCCAGGAGAATTGCAGGAACTCACTGCAAGGAAACCTTATTCTGCCATCAGACTACTGACATGCTGTATTGCTTTGCCTGTCGATGTCATTACAATCATGTCTGCCAGTTCATCTACTTTATAGAAGTTTGACTTGTCTATAGTAATGCAGTATTTTATATACAGTTTGTTGTGAAAAAAAGCCTGCTTCTGCTTCAGTCTCAGTCCTGGTGCTACAAATCTGTTGCTTGGCTTGCAAGATTGCAAGAATTATTATTAATCTTAGTCCAGCATCTCTAGCTTTCTGGATACAAAATTTTGTTCTAGATCCCTGTGTTCCTAGGAAGGGCTTTGTATTTGGCTGTGTGAAGGCTGGATTGTGATTATTCTACCTATTTGAAGCAATTTATATGTCCAAATAGTCACAGTGATTCTGATGCTGTCAAGTGGCAGGTGGAGCTACTCTGGCAGTGCTTGGCAGTTAGAATAGGATGATGGATCACAGCACATGTAAATCTTTGTCTTTAGTGGATTCCTGGATTCTTTCCAAGCCCTCTCTTGAAACTGCCGTATATTTGACGTGGACAAGGCTTTCAGATATTTCTGTTACATACATGATCTTGCAGTGCTATTCTGGTCAGGCTAAGCAGGCAGCCAAACAGAAGCTGATTCCTTTCTGGACATACAAATTTATAAGCCTAATTCTGGAGATTTCAATAGCATAAACCAGAGGTTTTGGGAGTCCTTAGCAGTGTTGCCATAAAAATGTTCTCCTGGTGGCTGTTACCAGTGAGCAGCAAGGGCAGGCACTGCTCCATATGGGAAGGCAAGCTGGGAGCTGAGTATGACAGCGGGGCAGAGTTTCCAAAGTGCTCTAAAGTTTCTCCATCCTTCGTGTGCAGGTTGAAGTTTTCCCATGCAAATCCATTCAGCCATTGGAAACACTGATCTTAATTAAGAACAACTGGTGCAGCTTTTTCTGGTATTCTGTGTGTTGTTGCCGTGTCTTCAGTTTGTGTTTCAGTAAGTTGATACTTGTAAAGGGAAGAGTGATCATATTGATACTGAACTTTTGACCAGGGAATGGCCTGAAGACAAGTGGAAAGACTGTTTTGAATATGATTTATGAATCTCAGTAGTCTTCTGACTGACCTGATTTCTTTAGTATGGTCTGTCAATTCTTGTTCTTTGTTTAGGGCAGGATTTATAGCCCTTGCAAAACTTCTAAGAAATCACAGTGTAATTCACATTGTGATTTCTTAAAAGTTTTATCTTAAGCTGATTTAGCTCCTTGTTTATTTTCTTGACTCATTCTTGCAAACATACAAGGTTATGTTAAGGACCTGTTACTGCCTGAGTAGTGCTGTCTGCCTCATCCTGAAGTTTTTCTTCTATACAGCAGAATACTAGCAAGAACTGATAATCTTTTGTTACTTGCCACAGGGAAGTTGTGTCCTTGCTGGTGTGTGGAGAGGTTTTTGTCATCCTAATCCAGATAGATACTATCTTAAAAGTATAATAGGTTTTGTTAAATCAAGCAGGTTTCTGCAGAGGAAAGTATTTGTTAATTATCGTGGCTTAGTACTTCGTTTAAACTACTTGGACCTTTCCAAATTCACAGCTTGCCTCGTGACTGCCTTGACATTTGTTTAGCAAAGATGGGGTGGTTGGGGTTTTTTTCCTCATTTTCTTATTGCTCCCAGTATTGTGTTTGTTTGTTTGTTTTAATGCAATGGGTGTTCTTCGAGACAGGTATTGTACAGGCTGAATTGTTTTATTTATTTCCAGGTGTAATACCCTTGGAAGACATCCCAGTCTTTCAAATACAGCTTGGTAATTTTAGCAGCTTTGCTAGAGGGATAACAGAGAATTACCTGCTCTGAGTTATTTGTGTTTTGCTCATTCTTGTATTTTATTGGTAGTATCTCTGAGTTTTGTAAGTTCACTTCTTGCAGCTGATAGCTATGTCTCATATAATTTTACCATCCATACTTTGGTCTGTGTACTTTACTTTTGTATTCTGATTATAATTTACATTATTGTAGTGGCGTTACGGCTGTGCACTGGTGAAATTTTAATTTGGTTCAGGTTACTGCAATTTTGCCTTGATCATTATGCTTTTTTTTCCTTGTTTAAGGCTAAATGAGACTTTACAGGCCAGCAGAGTCTCTCATGCTCTACTTTCTCATTGGCATCCGGTTTTCTGGTTGTTTCTGTGCCTGCCCTTGAACCTTATGCTAGCCTGAACTTTATAAACCATTTATTTAATTTTGTGCTGCGTTAATGTTGGACATGCAAAATCTCATCCCCTGAGTCACTGCCTGCTTCCTCGATATGATGCCTTTGTACTTTGGTTTTTTCATCTACAACCTTTGACATGATGTTTTCTCTTGCTACAATTATTGCTTATGACCTCATATGCAGGGCATTTTCCATTATCATATTTTTCCTCTACAGTACCAATAGGTCTTCTTTTGCATTCTGTTTATTTCCTCTTTGTGAATTTGCTTTTGCACTTAGAATTTTGGCATATTTTCTCTTGTATTTTCATGTTTTCCCTGTGCCCTGTTGGTGAACTTTCTCAGTGACTACTCAATATTTTGGACAGGATGCTTTATCTGTTTAAATCTATAAAGACGGAGTTAGCACAGGTTCTGTGAATATTCTCATATGAGTACCTGGGTCTTTCTTCCCTTATACTAATATAGCACTATACATTAAATACTTTTTGTCTGGCATATGCGTGAACTAGCCCTGCTATGCAGTCAGGCGTAACTGATGTATGTTGAGAACCTGTCTTAACAGCTGACACTCCAACGTCATTTTTTAGTGCCTCTTCTAGGATTTTACACAGCCTTCTCAATCTGCTGCTACTGTTGTTTGACTACGTGATACAAGATGTGATCGCATTTGTCTGTGACAGCTCAGAGTCACATGAGCTCTTAGTTTGTCTCCTCTTTTTATGCAGATCCACTGCAATTTAGTAATTTTTTTTCAAAGTCATCACAAAGAATGTGCGATTTCACAACATATTTCCCCTTGCCTTCCCTTGCATCACAGTTGCAATGATGCTGATAGGGTTTTTTTTTTTGTTTAGGAAGCTTTTTCAAATATTCATTATTTCATATTTCATAGGTCTGCAGGAAATAACTTATTCTTGATACAAGATTCTGAGTTTTTGTAGAAGAAGAAAGCAAGGCAAGACAATACAACATTTAGTCTTTATTCTTTCTTTCAGATATCCTGTGGACTTCTTAAATTTTCTAGACATAATCTTGTGCATGAAACATTTACCAACCTGTTCACCTCTGGATGCTCAATAGGGAAACGGTCTATCATAACAGTGAAGAAATATCACAGTATTTATGTGTAGCAGCTACTATTTAGACTTTATCAAGAATACTAATGTTAGTAAGGAAAGGTCACAGAGATTATGAAATAGAATTTTTTCTCAAGTAGTAACAGTGCACCTTAATATTAATGCCTGTCATACTCGGAGAGAATTTGTTTTATTTTCCTTTTAAAACAGTGGATGTTTCAGTAGATACATCTGAGATCTATATCACTGGAAATAAGGACACCAGTTTTTAATGAATTTATATTTTGTTTCTCTCCATATAGTTTGGATTAAAAGTCTTTTTCAGTATTGGAAAACATAATTGGTAACATCCATCTTTTATTCAGCTGCTCTGTTTATGATGGACTTCAAAAACAATTACGATCACTACATTTTACTTCTTTGCTTGTATTTATCTTATCAGTAATCTGCAGGCTTCAGGGAGCCAATTTATGTCATGCTAGACAAATATAGAAACCTTTTCAGAACCATTCTCTTCATTTCCTTCCCTAATGCAATGTAAACAGTTGAAAAACTTTTTCAGTCATTGTTGGATTGAGGCTCAATTACCTGCAGCTGTGCGTGGCTGCCTGACCTCATTAACTCTACTTAGGAAGTCTTTGCAACTTTTTTTCCTGTTAACCTGACATGTAAATAAATTTAAGTATTTGCTAAACCACTTGTATTTGGGCTCTCCGTTGACTTTTCTGAGACTTGTAAAATGACAAATGAAATGGTAGCATATCTGAGCAGCACTGCTGAAAGAAAAGAGTCAGTGTGACAGGTGAGTGTGGAGCACCTCGTCCCCATCTAAGGCAACTACTTAGATTTTGTCATTTGAGGTAAGCAAGAGCTCTCCTTTTGATATGCTTTATATGAGTTGTCACTTCTAGGCAATCTAAAATAAATTGCATAGTATGCTCTTGACAGAAGTGTTACTTGATGCTTGATTTTTCTTTACCCAGGCAAACAGTATCATACCTTTAGATCAAAGCATGGTCAAAAATGCAAATTTGCAGCCTGCACCCACAAATGTAGAAGATTATTAGTGAAACTTGGTGAAGTTGTTAGGACTGTTGTCATCGGCTACACTGGAGGTGAAATTGCATTCCTCTGGTATTCTGTGGGAGTGTCTCATAATTACATCTCTAATTTATATTTGTCTTCTTTTTGTAACCGAAAATGTAACTTGGTCAGTCAGAAAAAGTTTGTTGCCTGTTCTTGCCTCAGCAGTTCAATTCCCAGTTTTGTAATTATAAGTTTATTTTGTCTTCTTCAGTAGAATAGTTTGTACTTGTCTTCACTGAATTTCATTTTACTAATTTCAGACTCTCTCCAATTTAGTTGGGTCAAAATCATTGGGAACTGTGATCCTGTCATCTGAAGTGCTTAGCATCATCCATGCCATGCAGTGTACTGAGTGAGGTTTCTCCAGCATTTGCACACCTACCTGATACCTCCCCAGTGCAATTTCTTTTCTTAAGAAAGAGTTATATGGGACAGCCTGATTAAAGCCAAGCTGTTTTGCTTCCACAAAATACCAGTTTCTTAGTCACAAACGATTTTTATTCTAATGTGGTTCTAAATGCCAACATAAATCCTATTTCTGAACAGGTGTCCCCAGATGTGAACACTGGTGGTGGAAGTAGTGGTCCCTAAGAAGTGCAGGAGTCCATTGTCCATTTGTGGTCTGCAATTTTTTCTACACGAGTATTATTCCTAAACTGGGAATAAATGGCCATTAATAAATGTCTGTTCGCATAGCTAGACTGAAATCTCAATGTGGAAACTTTCTTGAGCAATCTGGGTCTTTTCCAAGTAAATTCTGTATAGTTGTAAATCAGAAAAGGGTAAAAGTTCCAGTACTAGTTTCAGAAAAAAATGGAAGTTTCAGTCCATTTAAGCTGCTAGTAGTCTCTGATGGTGGTTGCTGCTGAAATTGTTTTAAAAACACAAACCCTGATAAGGACTGGAACTGTTCTGCTTTCTCAAGTACAAGTTGAATGTGAATTTTATTTTGTTTTTCTCCTTTGTTACACTAGCTGTATAGTGTGTGCTCTGGAGTGTAAAAAGGGACTCCATGTCATTCATGTCCTATGTAGGAACACTGCTGTTAGGACTTATATTTTTGCCCCCCATTCTTTAGGCTACCTATTTTTCCAGATAAGCCTGAAAATTAATCATCAATTAGTAAAGAATTAAGGATTTTGAGGTAAATTAATAGAAATAGATTTAATATGTTGCATCCATTACATGCATATATATCCATTACATATTTCAGCAATCATTCCTTTCTAAAGATTTCTTAGAAACAGAAAGTCTGTTACCTATTTTGAGTAGTATGCATCATGTGCTTGGAGTGACTCTTCTCTTTGATTGTGGCCAATTTATTTCTAAATTAATCAATATAGCTAACTGGCTACAGTTGGTACTTAATGTTCACAAAGCCTCAAATTTATGTGCCAAAATAAAGACATTGTGAAGTGAATTTTTTTTTCCGAAATAGCTGAAAGTAGAGCAACAAGAGAAATGAGAGGGATTGGGGTGATGCAGTTTGCGACTAGCACTGTGTTAAACAGTTTCACATTGATTGTCATTTGCAGTAGCATTTCAGAATGAATTGAGGAGTAAGAAAGAAAATGGAAAACATTTGCATGGAAATGGAAGTATCTTTTGTATCTATTTGTATTTTTGTAACTTCCTGAGGATTTCCTTGGGAAATAAAAAGCTTAATTTCTAGGAGGAATTCTGCCTTAAGTTCTTGGCTGACCTTGAAAAGGCTGATTAAGATGTGTCAGTGTAGCCAGAAAAAGATAGTTGCAAGCCACAAGTCCCTCTGATCCCATGCACAAGTCTGTCTTGATTTGGAAGTCCCAGAGTAACACAATTTAGTGGCTTTGAGACCAAAAGTGGCTCTCATTATACCAGTCCAGGGCTCGGGAATATTAATCAGTTTCTGTCTGTGCTGTGGTTCTTGGTCTGTAAATTATGAAGGAGTATTAGTATGCCTCAGCCTCACCTTGTTGCTATGAGAATAGAAGCACTGGCTTGTTATAATATTCATCAAACCCATGGAGGGTACCATAAAAAGATTTTTTGAACCCATCTCTGGAGGGTGTAAAGAAGTAGAGAGCTATCTATATTCAAAAGTAAAGAAATTGGCTGTGGAGCTTTGACTAGCTGGACAATGTAATAAGAAGATGGCAGTCCCAGCATGTGGGAAATGCAGTTGAATTGTGGGATTCTTATTACTGAGCACCATAAGATTGTAAAGGATTGAGATCTGCTACAGCAATCAAGTACAGAAAATTCACAGAACAAAAGATGCGGTGTGCTGCTTTGTGTCATGGGGGAAGGAAAATCTTGCTTTTTAGATATCTAGAACTGAGCAGGGTTTTTGTCAGTGTTCAACATTTCTGACTGCTAAGGCGTTGTACTCGGGCAAGATCAAGAACCTCCTTTCCCTTGCAGTTCTGAGGTTTTGTTCTGTAACATCTTATTCTCTACTCCCTTTTCCCCAGGTTAAGACTATTTTCTTCAGGTTCTGAGTTCTCTGTCTTCTAGACCCAGGTTTCCTTACAGCTCTGCCACACTCAGAAGCTTGTTGGTGCCATGAGTGAGTTTTCCTCTGCTGTGCTGTGTTTGTTTGTGGGAGTGGACTCTCCTGGTTGATGCCAGAGGGGCTTTTGCTCCCCTGCCATCACTGTCAGTAGGCAGCCCATCACAGGCCTCTGGGTCATGTCAGCTTGGTAGCCCTCCCTTCGCCCCCTCATGCCAACCCATCCATGGTTAGACACAATGGTCAGATACAAAAAGAAAGCCATGTGTTAGGAGGGACAGCTGTTGCCTGTTGTTGTCATCTTTGCGTGGATTTTCTGCAGCATTTTCCTCAGTATACCTTGATTGCAGTGCAAAACTGAATCACATTTCTTATGAAGCTTAAAAAAATAACCCAACAAAAAAAAGTGCTTTATCTCCCCTTCCACCACTCCATCCTTACACACACAAAGGCATACACTCTCATTCCTTTCTGTGCTTCAGCTTTCTGGTAGCATCTGGAACCAAAGTGCTTTATTTCCATGAGAACACAAACTGGAGTTGCTCCTCCTCCTACACGGCTCGTTCTCTTCTCAGGAGACTCCTGCTCTTGTATTGCAGCCCCAGGATGTTGGGATATTTTGACTATTGACTATAGCCCTGAGTGTGCAGGTGATTATTCACTGCTGTTTATGGAGAAGGCTGGAAGACATAGCTGTGTTTAGTAAGAGAAGCCCTGCTTTAAGCTGCAAATTAAATAGATGAGAGGGAAAAAAAATACTGCTCTTCCTATTTTACTAAGGTGAAGAGGGATTAAGGGATGAATTGTTTATAGACAGCTGGAGACTTAAAGAGTCAAATGGCTGCTGTGGTGCCAAGTGGGATTTTCAAATGTATGAGGATGTCCATTTCCTACATGAAGTACTCACATGTCTGTATTTCTTAGGTACGTAAGCATTTTTGAGACCTGGCTCAGAGGGACTTACTTGAAACCACACACACCTTCTGGGACAGAACACAGACCTAAATTCAGATCTCGTATATTCTTGTCCTCAATCTTAACACAGGACCTGTTCTCTTGAAATATCTGAATTTACTTAAACTTTTCTGTGTGTAGTATTTCTCTATATAGTTATAACCTCTTCATCAGGAAATGCCTTAAACATTTGTGAGATAAATGTCAAGGATTTCTATTTCCTTCCTCAGCCTATCTTTTTGCGATGATTTAGTTATAAAAAAGCAAGGGTAAAATACTGAGATTTACATTTTTCCTGAAAGTTGTAAGATTTGTGGTCATTTAATCCCTCCTGGGAAGAACCTTCCTAGTGTGTGTTTCCAGTCTGATAAATATTTTTCAGGTAGAAAGCAATATATTTGGATGAATAAAGAATCTCAGGGAAAGCAAAGGAAAGCCATTAGCAGCTGTGGATAAATCTACTCCTACAGGTTTTCGATTATATAGTGGGCACTTCCTCAACACACCATGGGGAGAAAGCATGATTTTAAGTGCCATTAAATGCTGCACAGTAAATATCCCCAGTGCATTACAAGCATCAAATGTAGCCCATGGGAGAAAGCACGGAGTTTAATACTCAGATCTTTACTTGCTCTGTGTTCTCTTCCATGTGTCCCCTTGGACAATGTTCTGCACTAAAGCATCTAAGCAACTCCCGTTAAAGAGGCCACTGTGAACAAGCTACAAGTTTGTCATGTGCTTACCTTTTCTCATCCTCTCATCAAGTAAAGGACTGTGTTTTGATAATTTCCTCTATATTTTTTATTAATTTCATTTATTTGCTCACTTGCCATTTTGGATTTGTTTGGGTTTTTCGGGTTTTTTTTAAGTACATATGTGCTGCTTTACTCAAAGATAGTGTGATCCAGTGCCTGTAGAGGGAAATACTCTGTAGCACATTGGGATTCTTGTTGCAGGTTTTCTGAAGGGTTTCATGCTCTCTACTGCAGCTGTACTTTTATATTTAACTGGAACGCTACCATTGTCTGCCATTCTTTTATATCTGCATATCTTTTATATTGCAAACAAAAGTGATGAAATTGAAATTAATTAGGCTGTCTAGATAATTCTGAGCAGTGAAAGCTATGTAAAGAAGAACTGTGCTTAAAGCTCTGATCAAGAATCCACAATGAAGAAAAAACGAGCAAGAGCAAAGCTCTGTGAGAAAGCATTAAATAGGCAACTGTTGAAGACCTGGGCTCAGTTTCATAGTTACTTTGGGCTTTAGGAGCAGCAGCTAAGCCTGTTGCTGGGCTCTCTGTCCCTGTAAAGAGGTTACCAACCCCATGGCAAAGCCGGCAGAATGTGAGTCATAGTAAAGGCTCAGGTGCCACAGTTTGCAGCTGAGCATTTTAACTCAATCCACCATCACTTTCAGTTTATGTCAATACACCAGGTTGTGAACTGCAATATCAAAAGAGCAGAGACACCACTGGCTTTGCCACTGTTGCTCTGGGGGAAGTAATCTCCAGGAGCAGCACAGGGTGGGCAGAGGGATGGTAACTTCTTTGTCCAAGAGAAATGAAGCCAAACTAGATCCTAATTCAGAAACCAGTCTACTTACAGCAAGCTAGCACTTAGCACAGCTGCCTTGCAGGTGAAGAAAAGAAATCTCTAAACCACTTGTTTGTTCAGCTCCAGTAGTAGTGTTCAAGAGGAAAAAAAGCTATAAATAAATTTGTGTAACAGAGAAAGAGAACATATTAAGTGATCATAGCACTTGAACAACGTTATTGCTCAAATATCTGACAAAAAAAGAAGGAAAAGTAGACAGTTAGGGTGTTGTTCTAAAAGGTCCAGGAAAGGTAAAGGATGTTTCAAGGAAAGTATGGACTTAACTTCAAACTACAAATTGTCCACTTTTAAAATTCCCTGGAGAAATTGTGTAATTTTGAAACTTCAGTGAAAAAAGAAAAGACCATTTATTTGAGATTTGAAATAGTTGGTGAAAAAAAAAAATCTATTTTTTAGATATATATTTATAAATAAAACATAAATCAGATTTTTGCTAAAACATCCCTGGGATTTGTTATACATTCTCTCTACTTGAATGCTGCTCTTCCACATATGAAAAGTGGAGACATAGTTGGCATATCAGGATAGTCCCATTGGCTACTGATAGATCCTGTATTCTATCCTATCCTGTGCTGCTGTATCCTATACAGCAAAGAAAGCTTCTGATTTCAGTTATATGCTATTCACTGTAACTAAGTGCAAATTGACTGTCTTTCTACTTCCACCGCAGTAGAGAAAGGATAACCATGTCAATAGTTACACCAACAAAAAGGAGCAGAAAATCAGACCCAGGCCTGTAGTAAGAAAGGAAGTTATTAGTGATCTAATGGTGAATGAGCTTCTCTCTTTTGATTATTTTCTTCTGGATTGTAGTTATGCCCTGCATTAATATTTTTGCTTATTTAAGAAAAAATTACAAAATAAAAAAAAAAATCAATTACTTTGAGTTTTTCTTCATCTACCATATGAATGTATATACCTCAGAAAGTAATACAACTCTTTGATGGGAATTGCTTATTTTCTGTTGACAGCTGTTTAGTGAAAAAGATAGAAATCAGATTGAATTTCGACAGTGAGAAATTGAGAGCTTGTTCTACCAGCAGGAGTCTCAAGGCCTCTAATTTTCCTCTGTGAGCAAAGATGAACCAAGAATATCAGCAACCTACTTTCCTGCCAGAGAGAGAAAGCACAGCATCCTAAAATTCACACAGATAATCTGAAACTGAGATTTGTCTAAACTTCAGTGATTTTACCTTGGCTTAAATGTGGCAATACATAAACACAGTGGAGATTCTTGACCTAATTATTATTAGGGATCCAATAACGCGGTACATTACGGCGAAATGAAGCAGACTGACATACACATCTTGTCTTTGCTCACACAGGTGGGGGTCAAGTGTTGCTGTCACTATTGATCCCAAATCCCAATCATGCATCAGTCTTGCCACCGCTGCAAGTTATCACCGATCAACCCCTGGGAGCAGGGCTGTAGTGCTTGTAGAGAATTTGTTCGGGCTGTCGCTGTCTCCCATGAGACCTGCAGGTTATTTATATAGAATAAATGTCTTCATTTAAGTTAATAAATGTCCATATGAGCACTGCCATTGACTTCAACTACATGGAATTAGAATGAGATCACTAAAATATAAATATCATGACTGGTTTAGGTTGTAAGGGACCATGTAGTTCCAACCTTTCCTGCCATGGGCATGTCAGAACGCTCCCTCTTCTTTCCAGTGTATCACAGTAATTTTCTGCTTTGTCCACTTATGTGTTATATTCTGTGTAATCCAACAGTGTCTTTTCTTGCTGCAATGTAACATCATAACACTTCTTCCTATGCAGCAGGATCGTGAACCGTATTAGGCTAATTCTTTTCCATCATACCACATTCTGGTGTGTCCTAATGCCATTACTTCCTGCTCAATCCTTTCTTTGCATTTTTTTTTTCTGTTTCATCTTTCATCTTTATCATATTGTTTTACTTCCTTTCATCTTGTAGTTTTTTCTTTCAAATCGTTATGTCACCTCAGCAATCAGATACTGGTCTGTCATGGTTGCTTCACCAGCATGTTTCCAATTGAACAAAAAGAATTATGTAATCTAATCTTCTCACTGACTTGTGATAAAAGAGTAAACTTTTTCCTCTGTGATGGAGTGCTAATTTTTTGGTTTGGCATCAAAAAGGTATTTTTTTATCTTAAAAATCCCGAGAAAAAATAAAGTAATGATCCTAAGTACTGTATAACAAGGAGAAACATAAGGATTTCTCTTCCTTTCACAACTTCTATTTTACAGGCTTCCCTAGAGATTGGCTACTTTTAAAAAGCTTCATGTAACTCAGGAGCAAAATTTTCCTATCCAGAAGTGAGTTATACGAAGCTGAATCCATTAAAGGACTGTGACTCCGACCACTTGGGCCTCCCAGGGAATATGGAGGAGATCTAATTCTGGATCATGATTGTGCTTAAATGTAGCCCTGAACAGGCAAACCCTGTCAAAGCCAGGGCTGCTGTCAATAGATCAGGTTACTGGGGGGTTTCATGCAATGAAGCCTTATGTAAGGTACTGCAGAGGTTGGCAAATAAACTAGCAAATATTGTGGTGGCAGGTTACAAGGTTACTGCCCTTTGTTGTCTTTTGCACCCTCCCACAGCAGTTTTTTCCCTGCAGTAGAGGGGGATGTATTGACACATTACCATGCCATTTTCTTGGCTTAGAAGCTGCAGAGATTCAAGTTGTTGCCATCTATACCCATCCTTCTCGATTTTTCTGTGGAAGTTACAGCCCCATGACAGGGCTGAATGAACATAAATGGGCTCCTTACCAACCACTAGATTAATTTACACTAAAATACAGAAGTCTGTGAACTACAGCAACCGAGAAATCAGGCGAGTTACCTCCTGTGTTGTCTACAAGGTCAGTCGTCACTAGAAGACAAAAGTTGTGGATATTGATCTCTTAAATCCAGCTGTAAAGCTGATGAGATGGAGCCCTTAAACACCACTAAACTGGTGGTGGAGGAAGCGAGTAGCAGATGCAGCTGAGCACACATCCCATGGTCTCCCAGTGTTGGAGTACGGACATAAACCTTTAGTCAGAGAAGCAATAACAGCTTAAAACACCTTTCTGGGAAGTTTCATCAGGGGTTACTCACTGTCTACACTCCCTCTGCCCTCTTTGGGAAGCTACAGGGGCCTGAGAAACCAATCTGATTTGCTCAGCATCAAGCTCTGTGGTACCACTCCAAACAGATGATAGAAGCAGAAAATTGGGTTCCAAATGTACAAACTTAGTACACTAACTTAAATCAAAGTCAGCCTTGTTCTGCAGACAGGTTTTCCCATGTTCTCACACCTCTACTTTTAATTAAAATGCTGACAATCAGGGATAAGGGGAACAAAATACAAAGGTAATCATGTACAGAAAAACATATTTCACTAGAGCATAAGCTATTAGCACTTTCTCGGCTATCTGATCATCTGACAGGCTTAAGGGTAAAAGTGATGTGAATTTCAAATCTCTAGCTGCTCCCCGAGGAGGCTCTGTCTCATGCAGTTTGTAGTGAAGTGAGACAGTGCAATGCAAAAATGAAGGAAAGGAAAAGACGTAACACAGCAGGATGTGTAAATGTAGAACCAGGGCCAAATTCGACCCTCTTCTAGTGCCATTGACTTCAATGCATTCACTCACTTATCAACATCTGTTTCAAAATGGCATAATCCTCCACCTGAACTAACATTTGTCATATCTGTCTGTTTAGCTCTGTAGGACTCAATCCATTCAGGAAGTGATGAGCGTTTTCTCTGAAGTCAAAGGAATTATAAATAGATGTTCACCAGAATCGCTTGCTGCATCAGGCCCCAGGTGGAGTAGCTTGTTTGAGATAGTTACCAAATGCCTGGCCACATAGCAAACCATCCTTTTTCTACTGCGATGCTCTGAGCTGGCTGTCCACTTCCTCTCTCAGGTCACTTTTTCCCACTCCATACCTGTGTATGACTTCTATTCCCCTCCCTTCACTTGTGTGTACTTCTGTCACTGATCTGTCAAGTCCAGTTACTATGCATGGGCATCCCTGAAGAGGTCCTGTTCCCACTTGCTTTCCATCGCTTCTCCTACTCATGCAAGAACTGAAAGATTATTTTATGCTCAGGAAAACTTCAGCCTAAAGGATGAAAGGAGAGCTAACAGAAGCGTACTGACTGCTGGAAGAAAATGGGTTTGGAAGTGATAGTTTCCAACAGCATGGCAGGCAGCTGGCTCAGTGAGGTACAGCCTGTCCTTCAATAAGCTTTTCATAGACTTTGAGATGTGGAAAGGTCCTAAGGAGAAAGGATTACAGAATAGTTTTATGTGTATTTAGAGTGAACTCCTACAAAAGTGTGAGGGTATCATGAACTCCTTCGGTAATAGGATTTAGCACAATTTTAGGTTTTTATTTTTTCTGGAAGCTTCTTACACCTAGCCCAAGGATGTGGTGCTTGCATTGTCCAGAGAGTACAACACACTACACTGAGCATAGGTCAAGCATATTTGCACTTGTCATGTTTATTCCTTGTCCTCATGTCAATAGTTAACTAGAATTTTCTCCATGTGCTCTTGAAGCAGACTGAAACAATGTATTAATCCCATCTCTTTTTTTTTATTTTTTTTTTTTTTGCTTAGAGTGTCTACAGCTTATTTACCTTTTATTACAGTTGTAAAGGTAACCTAATAATTCCAGCCATGCTTAGGATATTATAACTGGTTTTGCTCCGTTACTGGCTAATGTGCACAGTTGGGCATACAGCTGACTCTTGATCTTTGATGTTTGCCACGTGGTTCATTGCATATGAGTAGATACATGTTCTGTGCGTATATTCTATGTCTTCTGCACATAGAATAGGAGAAGTAAGTTTCTTACAACATGCTGTCTTTCTTTTCTTGTCTCAGTCCCATCCAAAGCCTTTTGCTTGTGTACAAAAGCCCACTGACTTTTGTAAATCGTATGTTGAGCTCTCCTAGATTCCAGTGGCATTGTATCGCTCTGTTTTCCCTTTCTTCACATCTCTATTGCATCTTGATTTGCAAAGGATACATATGATTGAAATAAAGACAAAAAGTACTTTCATTATGCTTGTCCTTTCATGCTATAGGTTGGTAGGTTACTTGTAAGTCTCTAAGAAGAGGAGCCTCCTTTATGTTCATCATTTTTCATGTCCTATAGTTTAGGACCTGTCTTTAGAAGGAGGGTGGATGGGATGAACCTTTTAAAAAGGCTGGTATATCAAATGTTATTTATCATAAAATATCTCAGGCTTATGTCATTTATAGCTGTAATTTAATTATACCTAATACATTTCCCTAACTGTGATATTGACTATTTTACAGGAATCAGAATGAGCCTTTTGATCATCTGTGGGTACAGCTTCACTAATAGGCATAAATCAAAATGTCTTAGATCAACTTTGTACCCCTAAGGCACAATGTAAATGATGAAGGGATGGGACTTCATTTTGTCATATTCTCTTCAAATATCAAGTTATATTAAAGAAAACACTTTTCTCAATCACAGGTGTATGTACGAAGAATGAGTGACAACTTGATGTCATCTCTTTGATAAGTCTACTCCCATGGCATTTTTAGATGTACTTTCATAAATGAGCTCCAATTTTTCTTGCAGGGAGTGGAGCTGTATCTCACTGTCTGCAAAGCTGTATTTAAAAATGTGCTTACTACTCCATAATTCACAAAGGAGTGGGGAAGGTAAAGAAAGAAAATATTCTTCATGTATTTTGCTAGAGACCAACAGGGAAATGTGCATATTTGTTCCTAAAAGTCAAAGCACTACAGGGAGGAAGGCAAACGTGAAGCCTGTGCTGTTCCAAAAGCAATCTGGCAATTTGTTATGTGATGTTTTTACATGCCACTACTCAGGGGATGATCCTGCAACACCAGAATCTCTCTGCCTGCCAAAAGAAAAGGCAAGTAGAGAACAAGTGAGGGCAAGCAGGGTGTGTCTCTGCACGCTTAAGCCAAGCACAGGAACACGAGGTACATGCATTGTTTGACATGAATATTCAGTCTGGATTTTATTTGCACAGGAAATATTGCAATACTGTGCTACTCAGTTGAAAAAAAAAAAAAAAAAGAAGGATTTTGGATAGTGTAAGGATAGGGCCATCTTTTAACACTAAGGGAAGGTCATACAAGTAATATGACCTATTGTATTTGTAGATATATGTTACATATTGCATATATAACATATATATATCAAGTAATGTAAGGAATATGAGTCAGGTCTTCACCTGGTATAAATTATCAAGTTCCAATTGACAATCTTGTAGGGCTTTTAAAGTTCTACATTTACTGAGAATCTGCCCCATTCAGCTTTTGATATGACCAAATATGGCAGCTTCTGTAGTATCTATAGAATCAGACCCATCATTTCTCAGTCATTTGAATCTGACAACAGTTGCCTACCATTATTGCTTCTTTGCATTCTAATCTGACATTTAACCTAGCTGGAAATGTATTGCTTCATTTGCTTTTCTTGCTTTCCCCTCTTCCATTTGCTTCTAAATAACCTTTCTCTGTAGATGATTTTCATGAAATTGCCACTAAAAAGGGTCCCGTTTGAGTTGCCTCATTTGAAAACTGTAAGATAGTGCAAGACATCTGAAGATGTCATTGTAACACATGAAAAACACTTCAGGTAGCACATAAACACTATCAAGTAGAATTTGAGCTGAAGTTATAAGCTAGGCTGAAACGATATTTTGTTAATAATTGTCAAATATTCCACAAATAGCACAATTCTAAATCGCACTATTCTGAGCAATGAGAGCACTGCAAAACATGGTGAATTTTTAAACAGAGCTGAACAGAATATAGAATTTCTGTTTGGGAAATGTGGACATATTGAAGTTCAATTTTGTTCAGAAACAGAGCAAATAACTTTCTTACAAAAGGGAAATTCTAAATAGCGGCTTTAAAAAGTAATGTGCGTTTCAAACTCAAAAGTTTAGGTTTAAAATGATCTTTTTCTTTTTTATTATTTTAATGTAATAATTTGGTTAAAGAAATGACAGTGCATGGGAGAATTTGCTGAGAACAAAAACATCATCAGAGGCTTTGCTGATTTCTTTATCAGTATAATAGCGAAGGAGCTGTTTTCGATATCCTTATGTAGGATCTAGTGTTACAGTTTCTACTACTGGCAGGTCATGAAATAACGTGAATAAAAATACAGAAATTTGAAATTAAACTTTAATGTCGAAATAAATATTCAATTTTGATAAAGCAGTTGAAGTTTTTTATAAGAAATTTTAATGAGCAATGCTTAATAAGAAATAAAAAAAAAGTAATGCTCCATTTCACTGGTATTTTCCAACAGAAGATTATTTTGTTGGAAATATATTAAAGCAATTAATTTGTTTATTATCTAAGGATACATTTGTATTCAGTCTCTGTCAAGCAGGCAGTGTATTGCTGTTAAAATATCCACTGTTGTCTTTGGCAAATATTTTGCTCAGTAATCCTGCTTCTGAAATTATTATTTGTGTTATCATGTTATCCATGGATACAATGAACATCAACTCCCTCCTCTCCCAGAGCCCCTGCTGAGTTATGGAAGAGACAGTTCCAGCTCCAAGAAGCTTGCAGTGTCGCTAGATGAGACAGAGAGGGGAATACACAAGGTACTGAAAGACAGTAAGGGAAAGAAGGACTGTGTGAATAAAACAAATCTAGTGACCTGACTCTGCCCTGTACCGTTTCTAGACATCCATGATTTCTCTTAATCTATTTTTGCAAATTAATTACTTTTTAAAAATTCAGTTGATTCCTTAGGCAAGAAACCTCCCTTTTCTGCATGGGTTAGCAATATCACCAGTCCAGCCCTACGAGAGCAACAAGCATGGGCTGGACAAAGCCTGGTGTGGTGAAAGTACCTCGTGTTGCCCTTCTGGGTCTCTGATCTAACAGTGAAGGGCAGGAACAATGCAGTTTCCTTTTGGTCTGGCTAGAAAGAAAAGACAAATGCCTTAAGAGTTAATCATTGAGAATAAAGAGGAAGGACAGTAAAAACATGACAAAAATCTTGGGAACTTCTCAAGACTGCTCCTGGTAAGGAGCATCTCATACCTCCATAGAGGCAACACAGCACAGGCACTCTCTTGGCTCGGGGCTATGCTTCTAGATAGAGCAAAGCCATATCCTTGGTGAACTGTCACAAAAGATTCTTTTCTTGTTTTTCTTTTTTTTTCATGATAGCCCAAATTGAATACTTGCCTTGCCTTGTATCTGTCATGTTAGCTTTTTAGATAGTACGTGTTATATTCTATACTCCAGTGGTCTGCTGTCCTTCTGTAGGAGTTTGCAAGGCTTATCAAGTGCCTCTAATGGTAGTGGCCTGAGGGAAAATAGTATACAGTTTGCTTTTACGTTTCTTCTCCACTTTAAAAATATGGGAGATATTAATAGTACAAAGAACAGTTCCCCACTGCTTTGATCTCTACACCGTCGTTGCTCTTTCAGCTTCCATGTCACTACCGATGCCGTGTTACATTACTATTTTCATTATTGTTACTTTCAGCACATAGTCCATATTCTTTCCCTGCCTTATTGTCTGCTTTAACCCCAGCTGTGGCTGGTCTTCCCTGGAGGCGAAAATGGGGTGAGAGGATTGGGTGTGCTGCAGCAGGATCCCCTGAGAGTTGTGAGTGATTGAGGGGCTGTATCAAACCTCCTGGGACTCTTGAGCAGATTTATTTTCAAAGATAGTTGTTGATCAAAAAAGCTGCCATCCCCTCTGGAATAGCCTAAAAGGAAATGTGCCTCACAGACATATTCCCTCCTTGCTTCTCCTTTGCTTCAGGGCAGTGGTAATTTGCTGTAAACCAAAGGCAGCAACAAATTACACTCTACTGATGGCAGGTCAGTTTACCTGCCCATCATCTAAGATGGAAGAGAAAGCCCAGCGATAACTCCTGTGGCTTCTCAGGGTGTGCAGGAGTATCATGCTATAAAACTCACTGATCTTGCATACCTGTGTTCCACATGGTTGACATTTGAGGTGAAGGGGGGAGGAATCTTAATTTTGTTTGTCCCTGACTCAGCATGGAGTCAAAGTCATTATATAGTTTGAAACGTCTGGTTTTAGTGACAGGTAACTAGAAGCTCTGAGAATTCTCTGTTTTCTTACATAAATGAACATCCAGGCAGAGGACATAGATCTGATTTGAATTTATTCTGTTACTGCATGATTAACACTAATTCAAACATTGTAAAAAGTATTATAATAAAATACTTTTATTTAGAAGTGCTTAACAATTTACAGTAAAGCACTAGGACACAATGCTGCAGTTTTCATTGGTGAATGTGTCTTTGCACCCAGACTCACACCATTTGTGAACTATGAGATAGTGACATTAGACGTACCGTGCAAAGCCAATTATAAAGAAAAGTAGGTTGCTATTGTTAATTAAATAAAAACCATAAATAAATAAAAGACGGCAGTGCTACGACAGGCAAATTGTTTTTCAGCTCCTGAATAAGATATTATACATGGAAAAGAACTGAAAAATACGATACAAGTGTAATGTGTCTTCATATTATAAAATGCTTTTTATAGACAATGAACAGAAGAAAGGAGCTTAAAATGTTATCTCATCTCTTTATGGAAAACTGTGCTTCCTTTCTGAGAAATGAGTGATGTTACCTAAAGAACAGAGCACTCCGTTGGGCACAACAGCTTGGCTTTTCACCTGGGTTTTGTTTCTGCCCTGGCTTTTGGACACAGTCAGGTTATCATCTGTGATGGTGGTATTTGCACATCCACTGCAAAGCATTCGGAGGGCCATCTTTAAATGACGCTGCAGTTAGGTGAAATTATTATTATTATTCTGCAAGGAAATGTATTTTTATATATTTTTTATTGTCTGTAGTGCAAATCGGCGCACACACACTAAAAAGGGAAAACAAAGTTGTTTGCCAGTGTTTGACTCTGCTGAGAAACCTTATCTAAGGAAAATGAAGTTGTGTCAGACAGGTGAAGGACTCTCCCAAGCTATTAATTCATTTTGAATAATTCATTAGCTAACACTCTTAAACTCTGATAGTCCCAGGTAAATCCCAGAGAGGGGTTTTGTGGTCCCTCAGCCATGCTCTTCATCAAATGCATTAAGGTTTACATAATAAGAGGATGTGTGAATGTTTTTAAAGAGATACTTATTCTGGAACTTGTAATTAGTGCACAGTGTCTAATTCTGTGATGGAAGTGAATGCGTATGGTAATAGAGTGCACTCTGCATGGAATGGCAGCAGAAACTGATGTATGGCTTCTGTTGATAAGTAAGTTAATGTGTCTTCTTCCAATTGAAAGTGTACATAGTTCTTGCTTGGCACCCAGATTTCTGAAGTTTAGTACAGTATGAGGGAAAAATCCCCTATCAGCCCAGTGTACTCCAGTACGTCAGTCGGCAATGCAGTCAGAGTTTTACCTGGTGTAAACCAATGTACATTCACTGAAATCAAATAATTGATATCACTGTGTGCCAAGAGTTAGCAAAAGTCTTGCTGAGTTACAGTGAAGGAGGATCAGTCTCAAAATGCAAGAGAGATGTGAACACGAGAGTGTGTTTAACAGCAAAATTTACCTTCCAAATTCTCGCTGCAAAAAGGCTGCCCCAAAGCACCCTCTCCTTCTAGTATTATTACAGGAAAACTGAATAAGTTGCAGTCACTATTTTCCCTAACTTCTTATTGAACCTAAAATGGTCATTGAATTAAAGTTTAACAAATAGATCTTTTTAAAACTAAATTAATAAACTTCCTTATTTCTCAGCTATCTAAGTTCATAGCCTTTACTTAATGATGATGCACTTGATTAAATAAAATGAAAGAAAAATGAAAGTTCTTTCAGACATTAAAATGAATAATGAGTTTAGACTTAATCCAAAAGCAATTTAACTTTAAACATTCATATGAAATTAAATGAGCCATTGAATTTGCTATATAAGCAAGCATTAATCTTATCAATCTATGAAGACTGGGATGTTATACAGTGACCCATTAATTTCAAAGCCTAATACAAGGTCTGTTTAATGCCTGCAGTCTATTAAAAAGTCTGATCCTACAATATAACTGCTTTTTCATAAAAGTTTAAACCTCAATTCATTCTTTTATTGCTTTGATCATTTGATAATCTGTTGTGACAAAATTATGGTTTCAAAAAAAATCCCAAAATATGTAATTACTTTACATCTGCACTTGCTCCAAGTTTGAACTTTGGCACCAAGAAAGGATTTATTAGAACTCTGATACTGGTGCATATGTTTGCTGTCATAAATGTTCAACAAAAAATATACTTTCTTTTATCAAATGCTGTTTATACTAACAATCTTACCTATATTCTGAACAACACCTTTTCCCACTCAGTGGAGAGAGCTGTGGCCAAAAAACCACTGCTTAATCAAAACAGCTCTAAAAGAAAAAGTATTTTTGTTGTGACAGATGCCTTCGGTGTGTTTTATTTCTTTTTGTAATACCCAAGTCGACTAGAGTGCTTTGTGCAAGCACGGATACAGACCAGAAATTTTTCTATCCAGATTTCTTTGCCACAGCGTAAGTCATGTTGATTTGCAAAAATAAAAAAACCCAGTTTTTGAAAACTGCCCTTTTTACTTAATGAGATGATTCAATAACAGAATTTAATGGCACTACATGTTAGCTCCTGTCATGGAAGGTCAGGGTTTGCAATTTCTGTTTCTAATCAGTAGTTGCTTCTACAAAAACCAATCAGAGGGAAAGGTTGATATTTAAATATGTTTATGTTACTAAACAGGTGTTCCTGTTTGACATACTATACCTAATTTTATCTAATTTTTACAAATCTAAGGTCAATGAGAAATTACTCATCATAAAATAAGACAAAAACAGTTCCAGTGTGGCTGTAAAATGTAAAAAAAAATAAGTAGCTTGATGAATACCCTTTTTTTTTTCGCTATGTTCCTTGGGCGTAAACTTGCGTAAAGGTGTTCAAGAAATGTCTGCAAAATCCAAACATGTTTTTCCTATGAAGGACTATACTTTCCTTGACTGTAATACCTTCTTTGACTGAAATGTGCTTGCAGAGTCTGTGAAATATGGATCTAGTAGTATCCTTATACGAATAAATGACTGTTGGTAACTTTTAAGAGTCTCAACACTTTGGTCCTGTGCGCTAATTAGGAATGCAAAGGTACGAGCAGATTACTTGTGTAAACTCATGGAGCTCATTGGAGCATTTCCCAGTTTACATTGGAGACTATTAAAATCTGACCTGCTAAATGGTAATATATTCCTTTTCAAATACATTTTCCTGCATTAAGAACAAAAGAATTGATATTTCAAGGCACAGAAGGAATAAATAAAAGGTTGCTAGCGTATTTTTGTGTTACGGTCCAATAGATTGAAGAAGTAATTCTGACTCAAGTAATTACTCATGCAGTAGCTGAACTCAGGTAGTTGTACATGTAATAACAAAATCACTGTTTTTTCCTAAGAATATTCATGTCAGGAGGTTACTCAAGATTTCAAGCATCTTTCATACCTGGGAGGCCAAATAAAGTTAGGTGAAAGGAAACTTTTTGCACTACCACATGGAAGAAGGTGGTAATGGGATTGATCCTGTGAAGTGGTTAGAAGATTTCTGAGCCTGTTGTCTTCTGTCAGGGATGACTCTCACCATCTGTCCCATCTTGAAATCTTACCCATAGTTCCGTGGGGAGGCATTTAGGATGCAACCAACAGTGGCAGTAAGGTACCCTCAGCTGGAAGCTGTATCTAAAAGGGACTTTTGTCCCTGATTTCTCAGAGGTGATATATCGGGCACTGATTGCTCAGAAAATCTCCCGTGAGGTACTTTTTAAGTTTTTAGTGAAAATATTTTTGAAATTTTATTGGGAAATAAATTTTTATAATATCTAGATGCTTTGAAAGATGGTTAATTTTGTTGAGTTATTATTTTGGGAATAATAGAGGCATGTCCTGAGGAAGCACTTTTTGACTTGCCCAGCTTTCGTATTTTCGAACAAAATATTTTTGTTTTTCCTTTCTAATTAGGTGTTCATTTCAAATGTCTGTTTATTTTGTATTCTGCACTAAAGGGCAGTTGTAACCAAATGAAGCATTTTGATTTTTGTCAAAATAAAATCTGTCAGTAGCTGGCCTGAGACAGTGTTTTGGTTTGTTACGGTTGGAATCTTCTTTCATGGAGAATTTTGAAGTGATAGGATTTGCTTCCTGATGGGCATGAAAACAGTTTTGAAATTACAAATTCTTTAGAAAAATGAAAATGCCATCCTTGTCACAGCTCTGGTGCCTTCTGAGTTGTTCCCTGTTCACTTGCCACATGATAAAAATAGAATGTTGAGAACGTTTACCACAAATAAATGCTAAGTGTAAGCAGAGTAGATTTCCTTCATGCAGTTCTGCTTCAATTAATATTGTACCCTAATATGGACTGGAGTTAATTTGCAGCGTGTAAATCTTAGCATCAACATCACCATCACCAGTCAGAACTGTCATCCTGGGTTTAGATAAACGAAAAGCCTGACAAAGAAGCAAACTTAAAAAAAAACCCACCCCACCTTGGTTATGTTTGTCTTGTAAAAAAAACTCTGTATAAAACAAATACTGTATCCAGGTTTTGTTTTGTTTCAGGCATTTGGATACAGGTTCTTGGCTCAGACCCTCAGGTCACCAGCAGAACACCTCAATCTCTTTTTGAGTGTTGTATACAGAGTAGTAACATGTTGTATAAGCAGCAAGTGATGTAGTTCAACCAAGTGATCTTCACTTATGTAATGTAATGATTTAGATTCAAGATTTTGATTTTGCAGCCTACAAAATAATCTTGGTCTAGACTTTCTCTTTTGGCCAGTGGCACTGTCACCTCTCACAAACCCGAGTTCCTAAAACATCCACCAGATCTGTGTGGGACTCCCAGCTGTCTGACCCAGGCTGGTAATACTGCCGCTAGAATTTGGAATTGGAACTGCAGTCTTCACTCAGATGCCTCAAAAATTTCTTCTTCTCAAGGACAATGCAATGAAACCTATTTTCGGGGGTGTGTGTGTATGTGTGGTGTGTGTGCAAAATACCAGTTGGGATTTGCCTGAGGCATTGAGCTGGTTCTTTTACATACGAAAGAACTATAAATATAAAAATCCCTACAGTTTTATCATATTCTCTTAATCTTTCAGCTCCCAGAAAACTGAGTTTAGTTCAAATAGTACATCTCTCAGGACTGTAACCCTGGAGCTTGTACTAATCATTTATTTATGTTTTGTCATTTTTTTCTGCTCTAGGGGTGGGTAAGTTACTACTTATTTGCTTTGTATCCTCTCTTTCTGAAAAACACTGGAGACAGAGTTAACAGCCAAAGTCCTGTGTCCATAGAGTCGGGAATCCCTTTCTAGAGTGACTCTGTGGTGCCTCCACAGCATTTCCCAGAGTCACAGAAAGAGCCTGTCATTTTCAGATCCCGAGATCTCCTGGTCACAGCCCGTCTGTGTTTCTTTGTGTGAATGATGTTAAAAGTGGTGATTCTTTTCCCTCATGATTTGATCATACTATATAAACTGCTGAAGTAGGACAGGTGCCTACCAAAACTTGTTTCCTAGCATATACCACAGCAAGAAAACATTTTCAAAAGTATTTGTATAGTTTGAACCATTAGCTTTTGGTTATAATAATAATTTTCAGAGACATTCTTGTTTACTTCCATCAATGTATTTGCATAGCACACAAATTTGACAGATGGATATGGGGAGTTCACTTTGCTGTGCAAACAAAATGCATGCACATCATAAAACCCAGACCTTTTAGAGAAGCACTAAAATGAGAATTTTTTCTCAATAATTGATTTCTAAACCAACAATTGAACTCTCGTAATAATTACTTTGAATACAGGAGAAAAGGTTCAGTTACTGTCTATGCTAGTTGCTAATATAAAAAACTTAATGGAAGATGGTCTTTTTAATAAGAAAGTGAGAATTCTAAGCAATAAAACTCAGCATGGGACGTGATTATCATGAGACAGTAATATCCTTGGGCATTTTGCTGTATGAAAGCTGAGTGCTCCCCATACATACGTGTATTTCATGATAACCACACCCCTACAAATCGCCTGATTGACACAGAGTTGTAATTTCTTTTTTTTTTAGATTTAAATAGAGATAGATCATCTCAGTAAATTGCTTTGGGCTTGAATATTGTAGCCATGAGATTAATAGAGTTCCGTGTAGGAGATGCTAATTGCTTTCTTTCTGATGGTTGATAGTTAGATCCTCACACCTCTGTTTTCAGGGAAATAAAATGGTGGTGAGTATCGTGATGGGATAAAATGAATCAATCCCTTCTGAAGAATGAACAATCAATCAGGATTAGAATTATATTAGTGCTGATGTTGTCTCTCATTTCTTATTTCATTAATTGCATTGCCAATATGAATAAGTTGACTGTCTTTGAAAGGCTGCAAAGTGGGATTTTTCTCAAGTTAGTACCCAAACTATGGCACAATTGGCTGATACCAAAAGCCTGCTGAGACTTTTTAGAAGTCACAGAGCATTATGAATTCTTTTTGAGAAGAATAGAAATATAAATGTTACCCTCATGTACATCACCTGTCATCCTTTGTCTCTTTTATTTATTCTTTTTTGTTTTGTCCCATCTGACCTGCCTCTTTCAATCTTACATCATCCTCTGTTTTCACAAACCACTCCAAGCTCTCCCTTCACCTGCATTAGCCTGAGGGAGGGGTAGCGAGGAACAGATTGTACATCTTTATATAGTTGGGATGCAGTGGAAATACATGGCACCACAGAGAGAATTTATCCCAGAATTTCTTCTAAGAAAGGTGGTTCTTCAATCTGAGTGGGGATTATTCAGTGCTTTGACGTGGCGGTCCTTTCTGAACTAAGAGAAAAGAAATTTATGGGTTTTTTAGCAGACATCACCCCAGGCAGGAAGGAGAGGCAGTTCTCTACAGCTGACTTTGATAGCATACCATTGGAGTGTAGCTTGTGAAGAAACATTTCATGGCTTTTGCCTGAGGGGGTTTTATGGAGGAAGTACCTGGTGAGCAGCCCAGGAATTTGTCCTCTTCATCTCTCGAACTGGAACCAGCGCTTGATACCCTAGATACAGGCATAGGACTGTAGGGCAGGGTTCCTGAATGGCTTGAGGAACAACCCTCTTTCCCACATTACTGCATACAGGACTAAAATAACAAGCTGCTTTAAGAGTGTTCCCACACTCTTTAACATTGATTTCTTCTCCACTGAGAATCTGACCTGCCAGATCCCCAGTGCCTGCAAGTGGGGCACAGAATTCCAACGATATTAGATCACAATAGGTATAATTACAGCATTACAGCTGAGTGTAAGTACCCGCTGTCATATCTGTTGCTTTGTGCATATTAATTGGTTAACCTACTGATGGGTGGCCAAATTCTTTCCTTGATCAAAAGGCATACTGAAACACTTAGCAGAGTATTTAAACAATGTTCTTGATTAGTACAGCGTCAGGAACTCAGCCCTTCTTAGAGAAAAAAACAAAACCCCACAACTGTGTAAGGAACACAAAGCATAAATTCATACTGGAAATCCTTCTGGAATAACACAGTATCTCAGCTAATGCATCAGGTATTTTTTCACTAAAGCCTATTTCTAAAAAGAAAGAGAGAATGTTATTAAGCACAAAGAAACAGAAATTCTGAAAATTCTTTTTTTTCTCTCTCAAGACCAGTATTCTGATCACTGAAGGGAGATGGAAAGTAGACAATTTAACATTCTTAGAATCTTCTTTATCATTTGGCACGTGTATCTTACTATTAATTAGAAAATCATAGACTGACTGGTATCGACTCACGTGTAAATTAGAATTTTCCCCACATGCTTTTAAACTAACAAGGTTTAAAACTCCATTAACTCTGGTTTTTTGTGCCTTCTTACAGAGTTCTGGAAGACTAGGTCACGAACCTAGGGGACATATAAAATTATGGTATAGCAATACATAAACTTCTTAGATTGCAGAATTTATGATGTATTATAAATGAGCTCAGAACAAAAACTACAAAGGACATTTAATAGATTATCAAATTTCTATACAACATGTGAACGACCTATGTGGAAAATGCTGTACAGTGGACCACTTCCTGCTTTCATTGTATATCCATAACTTCCATAACATTCTCTTAATAAAAGTTTAATTATAAATAGGTCCAGTGGAGTAGTTCTAAGTTGAGTCACTGATGCGCACAGATGTGCAGTGGCAGGGAATGGCATCTGGCCAATGTATCACTGCAGTCACTGTCTGTAGTGTAGCCTCTGAGGCTGTGCTTGTGTTTTTATTGATACCAGGCATTGCTGGTATATACATAAATACATAAGGGAAGGAGAACACTTAAAAATTGTCTCCAGGCCTTCACTGCTCTCTCTGTTGCAATTTGTTATCATGTCATTTTCAAAACTTTACATTTCCCCCTTCTTGCTCTCAGACACTGCTTTAGTCACCCTCTCATACCTATAACTAGTACACACTGAAGCATTTACAGTATTACAACATGTCCCTAAGAGTCATGGTTCTCACCTTAAAAAGAGCAATGGTTTCTCATTTATGTGTAGCTTACTAATGCTCAAAAACCTGTTTGAGCCCTGTTTGCGTACCTTCTTCAGTGTAGCAGACAGGTGTGTTGCTTCATTTTGATTTTTAAGGATAAACCATGACAAAAGAATATATTCTGTAAAAGTTGCATTAGAAAATATCCCCCTTTGCCACTTGAGGAAATGTTCGAGTTGTCAATTTTATTAATACCATCGAAGAAATTATTTCCTGGGTAGGAATGAAAGACGTAAGTGACTTTATGGGGGCTCTGCTTTACCTATGGGAAATTACCTTTGCACTCTGGGGTTTCTACACTGATGGAATATCTTCATTTCCAATTGGGGAAAAAAAAAATTCTAAAGGGAACCAAAAAAAAAAAACGTTGAGGCTTTCAGGACAACACGTATTTGTTCTGTCTGTGTAGACAATGTATCAGCTTGGAAATTACACAGCTGTGAACAAAGCCAACCATTTCTCAACAGTGACATTCTCTTCTTGTCTCCCAGCAACTTCCCCCAAGCACACACTTCAAAATAAAGCAATGGCCCATTGCTCATACACTTTTTCCTTTCTGTGACAAAGTTTGTATCATGTTTAATGGCAAAATATACATGTAAACGTGTATAAAAGATTGTCAGTTGCTTTCTTTGTTTAAAGATTGGACAGTTTGTATTTGTCAGGGCTTTCTGTTGTTAACTTCAATCATGCCCTTCCCACCTTGCCAGTTTTGACTTAGTGGCATGCCTGGTCTAGATAATAGGAGCCATGGGAGTAACTTTGTAAAGCCAGGAAATCAAAGGCAGATGTTAAATACAAATTGTACCAATCAAACAGAGCTTACAAAAGACTAGAATTCACTCCTGTAATTCTGTTTGAACAAACGTGTCAGATGCAGGAACTGGTAGAAATACCATCTTCATCAGGTCTCACTCTCATCAGCTGCCCTGCATTTAATCCTTTCCCTGCACATCACTGGTATTCCTCCATTGTAAAATCACCTCTAAAGACACAATCAAGTTTAATGATCCTTTGCAAAGGGACAGCAAGCTCTGAACTGCCCACCCACGGCTTTAGCATGGCAATTTCCCTGATGACACCTTCCTGACAGATGACCTTAGTAGCACATTCTGATTTGCTTGTGTCCTCTTCCTCATGTCACTCTAATCATCTACTGAAGCCTGCAAAATAATCTGTGCTTCGTAGATGAGAATGTTAGAGAGAGTGGTCATACTCCAGATGATCCCAAAACCTTCCTGCTAAGGTGATGCTTGTATTAGTCTGGTGGAGGAGGTTCTGGAAGTTGAGGCTGTTCACAACCTGTACACACATAGGTGTTGATTTCCTGGCCAGGCTCTCAAAAGCCCAACAACCCACTGTCTCGCAGGGTGTAACCTGTTTCAGCAACCTTCAATGCTAAACACATTTTCTGGCTTCTGGGACAAGATAGGAGGCTCTGCCCACTCAGCGTGCAATCCAGCCTCAAACTTGGCATTTACTGGTTTGCTGGTTTGTCTTCTTTTGTTCTAATAATGTTGGTTTTGCAACGGGTTATTTATAATGAGAATATTATTACTACATAAAACTTAATTTAATAGTTTATTCCTGCAAAGGGTCATAGCTCAACTGACTTAACTGGCTTTTTCACAGTGATTGAATTAGGGTCGTCTTTAAAGGGCTGGTTTAAAGGCTACAGAAGCCACCAGAAAGACAGGCATTGAGTGTAAACAAAGCCAAGCAGTGAACTGTGCAAACATCTACTTGTTATTAAAGAGTTCTATGTTGGGGTGACTCCACCTGTTGTATTTACAGCAATACTGTAACTGAGCCTGAGAAAGCTGGTTAAAAAAAGCAACAGCTTTTGGGCTGAAATACATTGAAAATAGAGGAGTTCTGCTTAACCTGAAGAATTGGCCTAATATTGAAGAAAAGTACTTGTGTTTAGAAACCTGAAGACAACAGAAAGACAAATCATGACTGTCAGGTACATTTCCAAAGGATAATGCTATTTGGGCACTATGTAATATCCAAAAGCTTAAGCTATTCTACATGTGTAAGGCTATAAAAATAAGATTATTGTTGTTTCATGGCATTACATTGCACCCGAAACCTGAATTAGTGTTCCTTTAGTGGTAATAAAAAGAAATTGTAAATCCAATTGGTTTTGGTAATATGACTGTTGCCTGTAAAGCACTGTTGTTGTATTAAACACGTTTACTAAAACAAACAAAAGGAAAATGCTTTTCCCAAATAACCATAATAAGAATCTGATTTTGAACTCTCTTATACTAGCATTGCCAAAAATGTAATTTCAGTAATCCCAGTTCTGATTCTACCTTGATTTTGTACAGGTGAAGCTCCATTTATTTCAGTAGAACCGTCTTGTTTTGTCTTCATTATGCAAATCCAAAATGAAGTGAGGCAGAGAATTTAGAGCTTTATTCAAAGCTCATTGAAGTCAATGAGATACTACCCCTTGACATAAAGCAACCCAAATAATTCCAGAATTTGTTCTAATAGGTGATACTAGTTACACTGGTTGTATACCTGCTTAACTTTATTGATTTCAGATGCATTACCAAGTATTAGGCTAATTATTTTAAGTGTGAGGCAGAGCTTTCAAAATCACCATGGGAAAAATGAGTTCAAATGTAACAGAAAACTGCAGTTAAAGAACAGATTTCTCAATTTTCTTCAATATAGCATCAGTCCTCCTGTAACCTAGTCCTATCACTTAATGCACTTTAAAAATCCACTCTGGTTTCCCAGTGATGGAAGCAAAATGGAATAGCATGGCATAACTTTGCTTTAGGTCTGGTAAAGGGAAATACGGAGTTTTAAATACTCTAAAAGTGTTGTGTGAAGCACATTGCATTGTTGTTTTTTTTTTCAGTACTGTTTTCGGTTTTAAAGGTGCTTATGTACTAAACCAATGATAACTCTTAACCTCTTACCCTTTTAAAAGAAGTAAGGCTGATACAAAAAGCACTGCTTTTTAGAACAAGGATGTTTAGCTTAAGCAAGATATCAGCAATCTGAATTTTTAGCATTTTGTAGTAGTGGAAAGACTTTCCAAATATTTGACATAATTAACATTCACACCAGGGCAAATTTGTGATTTGCACGATGATAGCCACATAGAGCCTGATCCTGCCATTATGCTGGAATGTCATGCCAAAGTCTCCTTATTTCATGTCTTATGTGCTAAGGAGTGTGCCTACGGTATTGCAAAGCACTGATCAATTTTCAAAGAGAAAGATCATACACCTGCAAGGTAAATTCTACTCATGCACACATCGCCCATTCTCACTTCAGAACTCTGTAAAACTTGCAGAGATTGATCCATCTGCACAGCTGCTCAGCATAATACTTCGTCTGTTTCAGGTAGTTGTGGAGCAAATACGCCTGAATTTTACTCCTAGAACTGATGAAAATTTGATTGAGAAATAACATTGCAGAAAATCTCCCAGAGCAGTAGGACACAACCTCCCCACCTCAAATCCTTTTATACCAACCTCCTGCCTCATCCTGCTTTGTTCCTACGCAGATATGTGTTCCTAAAAGTATGTAATGTTCTTAAAAGGAAAGCTTTGGCATCAGAATCTTAACTGTATATAGCAAAAATTAAAGATTTTGACCAGTTCCAAGTATGTCAGGCCACATTTACAGTGAGGTGTTTTCAGAATCACACAGCATTAAGTCAACTTGAGAAGAAGCCAAGTAAGGTGCATTTTTACAGCTTCTGCAAATAGTACGTGTACATGAAATCTTGATTCTCTTGGGCAGCTGCATATCTTACCTTCCTAAGCCTTTCGTAGCTTGCCAAGTAGAAGGTCTCTAGATAATGAGGTAGATCAAATTTTCCTCCATCATATAAAGTGTGAATGTTCCCCCCTGCAATTTTGTAAAGGTAAACATTAGGTTAGCCTGTCTTAATGGAGAAGAATGGGACCTTTGTAACCTGTTCTCCATCTGCAGCTGTAACTTTTCTTGACTTTGGAAGTTTTTCTTGCAAAGGCGTCTCGGGATTTTTCACTTAAACAATGAATTGTACTCTCTTGAATGTCAGTTAATAGTACTAGTATTTAAATAATGTATGCTCAAATTTTTAAAATTTCAAGTGTGTCATGCTAGTGATTCAAGATTTACCTGGCAGATAGTTTAAGGAAATTATTTTGCTTGCAGTGATTCATTTAAATTATAAGTACCCATTACTCTGTATTTAATTTTAACAAGTTCTTCATCCACTCAAAGAAATACCAGACAGCTCAGGTTGGAAAAATGATTCATCTGGCATATGCAAAGACGGACTCAGTGCAGTTGGGGATTCATAATCAGAGCAGAAACATATTAAGGGTAGGTGTCATATTCCTTGATGTTTGCAAAAACTGTCAGAAGCCTGCATGCATTATGGACTGTTTTTGTTACATTACAATCTTTCAGTTCCCAAAGCAATTTATGTGCATATGCAGGACCAGTTCCTGAGCTCTTAACTCAGGTATCCCTGTGGATTGCTGCTGCATCTTACCTAAATAAGGACTTCCAGATTCAGTCTCTGAAAATAAAAGGAAAAAATCTATGGACTCAGTATCTTTAACAGTGACTAATTATTTAGGGAATTCAGTATTAAAGATACTGTTTTAGAACTGTATGCACCACTGGAATATCAAACCAGGATCTGGCTAAGCAATATTTGTATTAGCTCAGCATTGCTATTCATATACACTAAAGAGATAAGTGGTACAGCTTTTATTTCTTTTCTTTTCTTTTCCATTCTTCATGCTTCCTCTAAGAATAGCTTCACACAGAGGGCCCCAAGAAGAATTTGTTTTAATCTTTGATAATATGGTCCTTTATGTTGTAGATTTAAGGGAATCTAAAACATTAAAGGAAGATTTTGAGATGTATTTAGCCTCCAAATGATGTTTCTGGGCCCCTGGTGGGGTTTTCAAAATTGCTGACATGCCTGACTCTCCATAATTTCTACAAAAGGCCCGTCTTCACTGATTTCTTACTCTCCTGGAAGCCCAGTCCATCCTCTGCCACTTCCAGGTGATGGCAGGGCAGGTCCTGACCTCCCACCACTGCAAGGTATGACAGAGCAGAATAAAACAGAATTATTTTGGATTCATTGCAAGAAATGCCTGCTGTGATTTTAGTTACACTTAACAATGTGCAGCATTCATCTTGTGTCAAGGTTCAGGGAAAACAGCAGGGTTATTGTCTGAAATGGACCAATAATAAAGTTACTGTTAAAAACAACAACAACAACAACAAACAACAGTACAATTTCCATTAAATTCTCAGTCTTTACACTGAAGGATCGTGGCCAAAGTTCCTAAGTGCCTTCTCTGGCCAGGGTTGCAATGGTAGAAAATGGCTACAAGAGCAATAAATAACCTAATCAAATCATTTTATTTGTAACTGCTTGTTGTAATAGTATTACACATGATATAAGCACCTCGGGGCACAGAAGCTTTACAGTTCCGCTGCTGATTAAGTTCAGGCCTAGATTTCCGAGACTTACTTATCCTTGTTAACTTAGGTACTGGGTTTCTTGTCAATGACTTCAATATAACTGTCAGGCCACATACTCATCCGTGTAAATCAGTGTCTCGCTGTTCAAGTTAATGAACTATGCCAATTTTTCATTAGCTGAGGATGATTCTTCATAAGTAAAAGCTTACCTAGACCTTTAATTGCTTTGAAGACCTGCAAGGAGAGGATCACCCACAAAACTCATACAGTACCCTGCTACCTTTGAGCAGAACATGTCTCATTCCGTGGTCTTTAGTTTGCTGTTCAGCCATGTGCAGTCCAGCCTAAAATTGGCAGTGATTCCCATCTTCCCAAAGTAGAGGATTTTTGCCATAAGTATCTTCTATTTATGTAGACAATAACAAGACGTAATCAATAATAACACTTAGGTTCTCTTTTAAGACAGATCTGTTTTCAGCTGTTGCACAAACAACTGCTTATCACCTGGGATATATTTAATATGCAGGTAGTACTGCTGTCTTAAGATACATGGTTACCTCTAAACACCTATGTGTCAGATATCAGAAGCACCCTTTCATTGTAGGGTAAGTTAATGCTGGAAGGAAGCTACTTTATGTGTTACTTTATATACCTCTCCATTACACAGCAGCCATGGTTTGAGTGCACACCTTTCCATTGGCAAAAAGTGTCTGTTCAGTGA